>JAXIVH010000015.1:3975090-4050090 GCA_036785325.1 Urophycis tenuis
CATGACCAGGAGGGGGGAGAAAGAGAGAGGTGTGACAAGAAAGGGAGGGCAGAGAGAGTGGGGAGGGAGAGCAGAGAGAGAGGCGTGGCAAGAGAGGGGCAGAGTTATCTCCTAGCTCCTCCTTTCTGAGGCAAAAGCCTCAACAAATAGTCAACAGTCTCTCTCTCGTCTGATTAAACCGAGACCTGGGCAGCTGAACCACTGGTTCACTTGGTGCTTGTAACCTCCAGGAATGCATGTCCTCATACACGCACGTCCTCGCATGCGCCCGCTCATCCCCAGGCGACGAGAGGAACCAAAGTATCTCACCCGGACCAACCAAAGGAACTAAGCTTGTGAGAGGGCCTTTGAAGATAACTAGTGGCTAATGTAGGGCTAAGCTTTGCTCACCTGGTTCTGTTGAGATTATGCATGCACATGTGCGCGCGCACACACACACACACTTTTTCTGTTTCCTAGAAAATAAAGCACCCATCCTTCATAGACAATAGAGCTCTCATCATTAATAGATAATAGATCTCTCATCATTCATAGAGAATAGAGCTACCATCATTCATAGAGAATAGAGCTCTCATCATCCATACAGAATAGAGGTCTCATCATTCATAGAGAATAGAACTCTCATCATCCATAGAGAACAGAGGTTTAAACCTCTACACACATGTTACTTTTTATCCAAGGTGGTCACCTACAGTTTTTGGAAGTAAACTACAGTTCTAGGTAGTAACCTACTACCTAGAGTACGGGTAAACTCCAGCAAAACACAGAGTTGGTTTGGGCAGGTTTATTCAAGGTGTTGGTAGAATGACACCTGCTGGAGTGAGGACTACCTGCCTGGTAGACCTACAATACAACAACTGTCGTAGTCAGGACAACCTGCCTGGTAGACCTACACTACAACAACTGTCGTAGTCAGGACAACCTGCTGGTGGACCTACACTACAACAACTGTCGTAGTCAGGACAACCTGCCAGGTAGACCTACAATACAACAACTGTCGTAGTCAGGACAACCTGCCTGGTGGACCTACACTACAACAACTGTCGTAGTCAGGACAACCTGCCTGGTGGACCTACACTACAACACCTGCCGTAGTCAGGACAACCTGCCTGGTAGACCTACACTACAACAACTGTCGTAGTCAGGACAACCTGCCTGGTGGACCTACACTACAACAACTGCTGGAGTATTTAAATTAATTATTTATATTCTTATTGTGTATTTAGTGATATCATGTATAAATATTGATATTGTGTATCTACAATGATATTGTATGTTTTATACAGTTTGTGCATATATATCTGGATTGATATTTGTATTAATATTCATCATTTCTTTTTGATGTCTCTATTCTATTATATTTCGAGTCATCCCATCTGAGTGGATCGTGTTTGATACAAGCACTGGACTCACATCGTACTTCCTACACCTTAAGTGACCTACTTCCTGAGCTTTAGGCGCCTTCTTCTCGTACCTTAAGTGACCTTCCTCCTCCACCTTTAGGAACCTACTTCCTCCACCTTTCAGAACCTACTTCCTCCACCTTTCAGAACCTACTTCATCCACCTTTCAGAACCTACTTCCTCCACCTTGAGGAACCTACTTCATCCACCTTTCAGAACCTACTTCCTCCACTTGAGGAACCTACTTCCTCCACCTTTCAGAACCTACTTCCTCCACCTTGAGGAACCTACTTCCTCCACCTTTCAGAACCTTCTTCCTCCACCTTTAGGGACCTACTTCCTCCACCTTAAGGACCTACTTCCTGGCCAATACAGATGGACTTGCTCACCCTAAGTAACCTACTTCCGCTCCTTTACGTATCTCCTTAGGTGTACTTTTTACATCCTTAGGGACCTACTTCCTACACCTTAAATGACCTACATCCTCCACCTTTAGGAACCTACTTCCTACACCTTAAATGACCTACATCCTCCACCTTTAGGAACCTACTTCCTACACCTAAATGACCTACATCCTCCACCTCTAGGAACCTACTTCCTACATCTTAAATGACCTACATCCTCCACCTTTAGGAACCTACTTCCTACATCTTAAATGACCTACATCCTCCACCTTTAGGAACCTACTTCCTCCACCTTTAGGGACCTACTTCCTGAGCCCTGTTGATCCATCGGTCCATCTTTGCCTATCCCAAACCCTTCATGCTGACACATGTCATGTCTGTTCCTACGAGGCTGCTCCTTGGACTGCGGAGGATCTGTGTCCTCCCAGGGAGACATACGAGACATCCCCGCAAGAGATCCAACAAATTGTACACAAACTATGACGGTTCTCCTCGTCAACGTCATCTCGGACTCCGGTCGTCTTCCATGTGAGTGGCAGTAAGGAAAGTTTCCCAAACTCTCAACCCAACTCCCCCGCAGCCTCCCCTCTTCTGGCTGCGTGCTGCTCTCAACAAAGAAGGCCAACCAAACAGCGATGGGTCCTCGGTCTCTGAGAACAGAGACCCCTCCACCCTGTAGGCCTACCTGGCAGAAGCGCTGTCCCACCGGCCGATCAGCAATCAAAGTGAAGAAGAGGAGGGTCAACTAATCCTGATCATCGAAGGTTGTCTTTGCGGCGAATCCAACAATGCATCGGGTGATCTGCACGCTCAACTAAAAAAGTTTCAATGTAATTTGACATCATATCCCGCTTCCGCCAAGCAGGAGGAAGAGGAAGGAACGAGAAGATGTGTGTGTGTGTGTGTGTGTGTGTGTGTGTGTGTGTGTGTGTGAGGGGGGGGGGGGGGGGGGGGGGGGGGGGGGGGGGGGGGGGCAACTTGAGACCACTCTGCCCGCCCCCAAACAGACCGAAAGTTTCAGGGAGAGGAGGAGTGTGGAGTTATGACGCTAAACACTAAACCCAAACCATAAGACAACCCACCCAGATGTGTATTGTCATACATATGCTTATGCATGTTTGTGATGCCGGGACACTAGAGAGCAGCATAACAGTGGCAGTGATCTGAGGTCAATTCAAATATCGTTCTGCAGGGGGCACCATTGCGTTTATAAGGAGCCATCTAACACTATCACTCCATCTTCCATCACTCTATTGTTTATCACTCTATCATCTATCACTCTATCATCTATCATATTGTCTACCACTCCATCTTCTATCACTCTATCATCTATCACTCTATTGTCTATCACTATCACTCTATTGTCTATCACTCTATTATAACTATCACTCTATTATAACTATCACTCTATTTTCTATCACTCCATCTTCTATGACTCCATCATCTATCACTCTATTGTCTATCTCTCCATCTTCTATCACTCTGTCATCTATCACTCTATTGTCTATCACTCTCACTCTATCACTTATAACTCTATCACTTCATATATCACTTTATCATCTGTCACTCTATCACTCCACCAGACACACACACACACACACACACACACACACACACACACACACACACACACACACGCACGCACACACACACACACACACGCACACACGCACACACACACACACACACACACACACACACACACACACACACACACACACACACGCACGCACACATCCTGCATGTCCAAATACGTATGTGGACACAATGCATGGGGGTGAACATCTCATGACATCATGACAACAACCCCCCACCACCATCATGGTGGTAATGGAAGGGTACTGCTCTGGTCTGTAAACCAGTAGTCTTCCACTGCCACCACCAGGTGTCAGATAACCAGTACAGACCACTATCACCACCTCGTGGTCAGCTGACCTTCTGTTAGAGTTAACTTCAACACACTGCTGACTGTTAAGTTTGACTCTAAACATTGCTGGTCTTGGTCTCGTCTACATCGCCAGTAGATAATCAGAGCGATCGTACCTGGTCTGTCCACTAGGGGTCACTATGCTACATCAGGCAGGAAGTGATGTCATAGGGTTCTTGTCATCATAACCACAGAGTTGCTCAGTTTCCATGTAATCATCATAGATGTATGGTAATCATCAGCTGCTTTCCTGCTGGTAATGCCCCGGATTTCAGGAAAAATCCGGAGCACAACATGTGATAGAGCATAATTCACCTCACCTCATGATAACAACTATTATAATAATAATAATAATAATAATAATAATAATAATAATAATAATAATAATAATAATAATGATAATAATAATAATAATAATAATAATAATAATAATAATAATAATAATAATAATATATGTAATTATTCAGCTCTTGTCCATGTTACAGTTTACAAAATAAACAGATGAGTTATAAAATAAACATCTGCTGATAGGGGACAAATATGAACACATAGGGGACCCGGCTACTGAACATCTATGACGTTTGTTGTTGTATTCTACACCCTGCTGTGATGCCAGGCCTCCCTTGCAAAAGGTATATTTATTCTAAATATGTTCAACCTTGATAGAGAAAGGTTTAGCAAATACAACGTATGCACGTTTTATTTAATATTGTGTAGTCATCTAGCAGACACTAAATATAAAACAGTCAAAGTTTGTGCTCTATCAGGGAAAAACCGGAAGTTGTGACGGAGAACTTTCTACAAGGTCATCCTCCAGTGAGGAAAACTCCAGCTTAGATCACAATATGATCAAGAATAAAAGAGATGAAAAACAGAATGGAGTGGAACACAAGATACTACTACACCAGGCCAGATGACTAGAACTCACCAGACTAGTCTGGACTGCAGTCCTTCATTCCTCTGCTCTAAAGGGTAAAGGGGCATTTAGCAGACGCTTTTGTCCAAAGCGACTTACAGTCAGTACATTTGTGGGGTTCGACATGAGGACAGTTGGAGGAGCATGAAGGGAATCGAACCGCCGGCCCTACGGTTAGGGTAGGCAGTAGCTCTACCCACTGAGCTACTGCCGCCCCACTCGGCGTGCTCTCAGGCTATCAAGAGCCCACCGTATTTTAAATTTTGCGATAACTGTTACATTCTTTAAAGCACTGTATTTTACAAATAACTATTTTGTTGTATTTACTGCTGCGCATCGTTTTCCTGTATTGACATGTCAATCTGCTGCCTCTGACACAACTCCCTGTGAGCTGTGTGCATGGACTAAGCTGCAAATGCATTGCTCTTCTTGGGACCAATAAAGTTCTTTGAACAGAACAGAACTGAACAGAGAAGCCAAAGCTTTACCTCGCTGTCTAAATAGTCGAAGAGCTTTAGCTTACACAGTTTTAAATCAACTTTAGCATCTGTCTACACCAGTGTCTCGCATGCTTGGGCTCGGGACCCCACTGAAATGCATAAGAGGTCACAGGAGAACAGTGGGCACTGGCTATCTAAACAGTGGGAGGTGACTCAGGGTGATGTCAACACTCCCGACACTGTAAACACCCTCCTCATCATGGCTGACGTCAGAACCAGTTGCTGGGTGATTGCCGCATCTAAGAGTCCATATCGCAAAGAGACGGGAGGAGTCACGGACCACAAAATGTTGACATGGCTGCTGTAGGGCCCTTCAAACTACAAGACTAACTAGTTACTCTAGTTCATTGGTTCCCATTGGTTCCCACACTGGTGTGTGGTGAGGCACACCAGTGCCGTGGGATTTTGTGACAACCATACATGATTATTGCAGTATACAACTACACAAAAATAATTATTTATTAATTTAGTTTATCAGTACTTCGTATGCACTCATTTCATAATACAGAGGCAGGCAAACTATATACCTAAAAACAAGTCTTTAATTCTTGCCTCCTTTTTAATATTCTGACCTGTCTGGTTTATGTGTTGCTGCTTTGATGAAGCCTAATTTGATAAAGTTTCAAGTTAATATTTGAAATATTTGGTTAATAAATATTTCATGAGTAAGATGAGTCTTTGTCACATTTTATTTGACATTAGTAAATAAGTATGCACATTTACAGATATTTTACATGATATGAGTGATAACATGTGTTATAAAGGCTATTTTGCACAATAGGTGTGCCTTGAAATTTTTACTTGTTCTTTGGTGTGCCTTGGGCACAAAGAGTTTGGAAACCACTGCTCTATTTAGTCGCTTCGGACGAAAGCGTCTGCTAAATGCCCCAATGTAAATAGCCTAATAGTTATCTAGTCTTGATCAAGATCAGACATTAGTAAGCTAGTCTGGACTCTAGTTAGCTAAACCAGACTCTAGCTAGCTCGTCTAGACCACACTCTTGTTAGCTAGTATATACTAGACTAGTTAGCGAGACCATACTCTCGTTAACGAGTCAAGACCATACTCTTGTTAGCTTAACTAGGCTCTATTTATCTATTCTAGACCAGACTCTAGTTAGCTAGACCAGAATCTAGTTAGCTAGACTGGTGGAGGTTTATTGATAGATATAGCTGTACATGTGAAGGTTGTACCGGTAGACTTTGAACTAGGAGACATTCTTCTGCGATGGTGTCCTCCAGTCTGGGTGTCACATCTTACTGTAGAACATGTCGGGCCTGCAAAACGCCAGGTGTGTCTGTCCAAATATGCTCTCTGCCACCGTGAGAAACATTCTTTCATGCTGAGTAGCCAACTCCTCCTTTCACTTGTCAACCCCTGAAGAGTGGCGAGCGGGTGGAGCTCCAGGAAGTTATTCCATCAATGTAACCGGTGGGTTTCAGCGGGACTGCCTCAACGGCCATACATTCTTATGTCATTTCACGTTGTCTTTTGATGTCTTTGATATTCTGAAGTCCCATTCTGCTCTCAGTGTTCCTAACATTCCATTAGAGTACAGACTGCTGAGGGCGTCAGTTTGGTAGGATGTTCATGCCATGCGTAGCAGACATGCTGAGGAAATACTTTGATGTGTTTTAATGTGTTTTACTCCCTGTAACCCCAGGAAACACCACCACCACCTGGGTGTATGAACGAACCCCCCTCCCCAGTGTGTGTATTTTACAATGTGTGTATTACGCCCCCCCCCCCCCCACCCCCCGTGTGTGTATTTTACAATGTGTGTATTACGCAACCCCCCCCCCCCCCCCCCCCCCAGTGTGTGTATTGAGGACCCCCCCCCTTCCCCAACACATCAAATCACCAAGCAGAAAGGGGAGCTTGAAATTGTGTCTCCAGATGCACCAAAAAGGGGAACAGAAACAGGCCCTGATCACGACAAACAGGTGGTGCCCGTTTAAGGTAATGAAACAAGTGGCTCAAGGGCTCATTCGTCTGCCTTGAGATTCATGCCCTTGGTGGCGAAGATAAGAGCGGCAAACAAGAGACATTGGTATGCGCTCCTCGGCATTCTCACGGAACAGCGTGCATCGACACAAAGCTCTAGGAGAAACACAGCGCTCTGGGGGGAATTCGCATCGGGTGCATTGGGACAATAAATCGGGTGCCTTATTTGTGTAAAACATAATAATACTCAGTATCATTTGGTGGTCAAATCTCATTTAATTCCTTCGGACTTCGTAAGTAAAGATTGTTCTGAGCCTTCTTATTTAACAACACCCCCCGTGTATGTATTGAGGACCCCCCCCCCCCCCCCCATATGTTATTAAGGAACCCCCCTGTCCACGAAGGAACCCCCCCCTCCAGAGTATGTAATATAAGAACTCCCCCTCCTGTGTGCGTGGTTACTTTCCGGTTCCTCTGAATCAGTGAGCAGGAATGCAGAAGGGGAGGGACCGGATGCAGCGGCTGACTGCCCTCCGAAAGCTCCTCAGGAAAGTCCAGCGTGTGTGCGTGTGTGTGTGTGTGTCCGAGTGCGTGAGTGAGTGAGTGAGTCTGTGGGTGAGTGTTTTGTGCATACGTGTTTAGTCAGCAACAAGCCAGCAACAGAACACCCCCCCCCCCCCCCTCCCTCCCTCACCCCTGTTTGTATGGGGGGACAGGAGCAACTTATGTGTGCACACACATAAATTGCTCCACACACATAAGTTGCACACACACATACACATACACACACCACACACATAAGTTGCACACACACATACACATACACACACCACACACACGCATGTTTTTTTTTAGATTAGATTAAACTTTATTGTCATTGTGCAGAGTACAGGGACAACGAAATTAGTTGGCGTTCTAACCAGAAGTGCAAATGAGCGATTAAGGTGCAGGTTGAAATGCAGATTAATGTGCAGAGTGCAATATTGAAAAACAGGAAAAGTGGCAGTAGCTATTAAAACATGCACACACACGCACGCACACACACACACACACACACACACACACACACACACACACACACACACACACACACACACACTATCACTAATGTTTGCTTCCTTGTGGCCCTGGCCTGTTCTCTAGTAGGTCCTCTTGGCTGCAGCTGCAGCAGACCGTGGTGGGATGAGCCATTCTGCTGACTGAACCTGGCTCACCACCCTGTCCCTGTCCTCCCTCACACCCTGACCCTGTCTCACCCTGCCCTCCCTCCCACCCTCACCCTACCACTCTCACCCACACCTCCCTCCACCTTCACTCTGTCTGCCTACGATCACTCTGTCCTGACCCTCACCTCACTAATACTAGCTCTATCCTCACCCTCACCCCACCTCTTCTTCACCCTTACCTCACCCTACACTCAACCTCACCTACCCTCACACGGTCAGGTAGTGTGAGAGTTACACTACCTAACCTTAAGCAGAGAGAGAGAGAGAGAGAGAGAGAGAGAGAGAGAGAGAGAGAGAGAGAGAGAGAGAGAGAGAGAGAGAGAGAGAGAGGGAGAGAGAGAGAGAGAGAGAGAGAGAGAGAGAGAGAGAAACATTGATCTCTCGCAAGACATCTTGGGGCTCGGCTAAACTGTTAGCTTATGGCTAATCATAATACCCTGTTCAGTAGCTACTGTGTGTTGAACCAGTCTGCAGTACTTCTGAACCTTTCCATATGCATTAATTTGAAATTAAACATACCAGATGAGTGAGCCTCAGCACGGAGCTGAGGATTTATTTTGTCTCCTAGGAGATATTCAAGGCATTTTGGCTGATGACTCAACCAATACCAGACAAGGTGAAAGTGAGTTATGCAGTTATGATGGTGAACTAATGAATGTAATGCATTAATTACACCTAGTGAGTCCATGCTAATTACATCTAATTAGGCTATGATGATACCTAATGAGTCCATGTCAATTTCTGGTTGGTTAAAGGTCACCCAGAAAGCTTTTTAGGTTCACATTGAAGGCTTCTACTCTCTGAGGACATTACGTCACTGTCAGGAAGTACATTCTTACATAACTGTGTTACATAAGATAGACTTGTCCAAAAGAGGCAAAACACAACTTGTTTCATTTGAGAAATTTTCTTTAATAACAATAATATAAATAGCAAAATACAATAAATAACAAAATATTAATAAATAGCTTCAGATATGAGTCAGTTTCAACATCAAGTTCATCTTCTAAATGCACCTGGACATCTGGTAGGCCTACTGCCTGGCCTAGTGCAGCTGTTCGTAATTCAAGTTTTTGATGGCAGTTAGTTCTCTTCAAGTATTGACAGTTCGCTTCAATTCAAGTGTTCCGTGTTCACTTTGACTCTCCTTCACCACACCTCCTGTAAACATACTCCGGGCTCGTTACTGGCTGACCACTGGCCGGTGTGAGCCCGTCCTTGTGTCGCTCGATCGGTCTTGACCCGGTTCAGTTGTCGCTACCGAACTTGTGATAGACCAGCAGGGCCACCATGTACCCGTTCCTGGTGCTCTGGTGGCCGTACGCTCTGGCGGACTGGGTCTCCACGGCGGCCACGGAGCTGTTGGAGAGGACGCGGAGCCAGGGGGAGCCGATCGTCTCCTCGCCGAACGGCAGCTGGAGGCTCGAGAAGCCGTCGACGACGTGCTCTTCCGCGGACTGGAACGGGAGGTCGACGACGGCCGGGCGGTCTGTGTTGCCCGGCGGCGTGTCCGCGCAGGGCTCCTCGGTGTAGACCTGCCACAGCAGCACCAGACACAGGCAGATGAGCCACCGCTTGGCAGCGTTCTTCTCCACGGGGGGGAGGTACATGTGGACCTTGGCCGGGTACATGACCCGTGTGCAGCGCTTCTTGGGCCGGAGAGGACCGAAGCGCACGGCTCTGCTCTGAGGCGGTATCCGCTCGAAGGTGAAGATCTCCGGCTGGGTGCTGCGCGTCGCCATCGCTCGCGGATAGGTTATGTCCCGCAGGTGGCTGGTGGGGACGGTCAGGGTGACGCTGTCTGATCTCGTGTACATGTTGGCTCTCTGTATTTTTCTCGTCTTGTCTTCCGCTGGGAAGTTTCTGGCTCCTTCGTCCGCTGACTGGCTTTATATACAGGGAAGGGGGCGCGGCCAGTCCTTCGCAACACGAGGGAGGGAGGGAGGGAGGGAGGGAGGGAGGAAGGGAGATTTGTAGTCAGTGTTGTATGTAGTAGGCCTAATATCCCCTCAGGAAAGCACTAGTCAACTGTTTGTTGTGGAGGCGTGAAACACTGAAACTACTGTTGGAGGGACAACATACGTATATGAACGTCAGTATTGTAATGAATGAACGTCGGTTTGTATTAATATGTGAATAAACGTCGGTATGTATTCATGTATGAATGAACGTAACTATGTATTTATGAATGAATGTAGGGATGCTTTAATGGATGAATGTACGTCAGTGTGTATTAATGTCAGGTATGTGTGAAACAGCCTGATGATTGGCAGGTTGTTCAGTTCCTTCAGATGTTCAGTTGGGTGACTCATGACCAGGTTTCTCTGGCCAGTGTTTCTCAGCTGCACTGATTTAGCATGCATCCCTCAACCTGCAACAGCCGTGTGTGTGTGTGTGTGTGTGTGTGTGTGTGTGTGTGTGTGTGTGTGTGTGTGTGTGTGTGTGTGTGTGTGTGTGTTTGTGTGTGTGTCTGTGTGTGTGTGCATGTGTGAGTGTGTCTGTGTGTGTGTGAGGTCATGGGTGTGTGTTTGTGTGTATGTTTGCTCTTGTGTGTGTGTGTTTCTGTGAATTTCTGAAACACAGGGTCTGTCTGAAGGGACAGACCCCCCCCCCACCACCACCACCCCCCCCCCACACACACACACACACAGACACACATACACACCATTGTGTATTTGTCAGGTCTCAATCAGCTAGTGGACAGTTGAATGGTTATGAGGTCATCCTCAAACTTTCTGCTGATTGGCCATGCTGGCTCGGTGCCAGGGGAAGCGTACGTGCAGAGCTGAACAACAGGCCCCTGCGGTGTTGCCAGATACAGCTAGGGGCACCACTCTGGGTTTAAACAGGCTGGAACATAACCTCCTTCCCAGGCTAACTAACCTACCTCTGTTAAGCCTCCTACTTATGTTAACTGAGCTCCTATAGTAGGTTAACTAACCTTGATCAACCCAAAACCTGCTGGACATTCCACGGTCGAGGCTAAAGGGCAAGGGTGATGGTGCATTTGCAATGGCAGGAATGGAACAGTCTCCTAGACTCTGGATCAGGCCTTTAGATGCTGGATCAGGCCCCTAGACTCTGGATCAGGCTCCTAGACTCTGGATCAGGCCCCTAGACTCTGGATCAGGCCCCTAGACTCTGGATCAGGCTCCTAGACTCTGGATCAGGCCCCTAGACTCTGGGTCAGGCTCCTAGACTCTGGATCAGGCCTTTAGATGCTGGATCAGGCCCCTAGACTCTGGATCAGGCCCCTAGACTCTGGATCAGGTTCCTAGACTCTGGATCAGGCCCCTAGACTCTGGATCAGGCCCCTAGACTCTGGATCAGGCTCCTAGACTCTGGATCAGGCCCCTAGACTCTGGATCAGGCCCCTAGACTCTGGATCAGGCCTTTAGATGCTGGATCAGGCCCCTAGACTCTGGATCAGGCCTTTAGATGCTGGATCAGGCCCCTAGACTCTGGATCAGGCCTTTAGATGCTGGATCAGGCCCCTAGACTCTGGATCAGGCCTTTAGATGCTGGATCAGGCCCCTAGACTCTGGATCAGGCCCCTAGACTCTGGAACCTCCTCTTACGCTCAAAGATGTTTTCCAAAAACAAAACTATTGCTGGAATGAGGAAGGAGTGTTTATTTAAACTTATCCTATTAGCTTCCTTGAGTTACAGAAATGAACCCTGCGGAAACTTTCTATTTTAAACCCCAAGGTGTTTTTCTTTGTCCATTGTTCATTGTTCTCCTCTCTCAGGGGCATTTAGCAGACGCTTTTGTCCAAAGCAACTTACAATCAGTACATTTGTGGGGTTCAACATGTGGTCAGTTGGAGGAGGGGGATCAAGGGGATCAAACCACCGACCCCGCGGTTAGAGGACAACCCGCTCTCTCCAACCTCTCTACCCACTGAGCTACTGCCACCCCCTGTCTCTATACATAGATGCCACATTGGCTTTGGATGGTTTGTCAACATTGCTGCCTTATTGGAAAGGCAGACTGGCCTTTCCAATAAACAAGAAAGATATGGAGCAGCTTTTCTTATGGATAATAACCCCATAACTATGACATTTCTCAACCAAGTCATTTTTATCCGAGGGTGTTTTTGTATTTTAGGGCTCTCCGTATGGTATCAACCTTGATGTTGGCTCAATGTAAAAATCTGTGACCGTGGTGGCTGCAGGCTAGCTGTGGTTGCGTCTGCCAGTTCTCAGAGAAACATTCTTACTGGACGGATCCCCAACGTGAGCCACACCTCATTGGACATGTAGCCTCCACCTCCTCGAATGGACCATCTGTATTTGACAAAGTTTGTCTTAACATTTGCCCCAAATTCATACTTGTGTATTAGATTGGGGGCATATGCTAGCTGCAGGTTTTCAATCTGTTGATCAACATCCATTCATGTTGATCAAGTCATGTCATTCTCGTGAAATTGAAAAGAAAAAAACATTAACCCAACATGAATTATATCTTGCTGAAGTACGCAGAGACTGTTCTCTGCGTACTTCAGCAGTTCCATAGAAGTCTGAACATGCCTCAACAATACCCAGTGCCATCCAGTTTCAAGGCGCAGTTGTTGCACAATGATTTGAAAGAATAGAAACCAAGTGGCTTCCAGCGCCTATGCTGCAATGATGACAGCAGTCTGAAGTAATTCTGAGGTTTTTATTTCAAAGCATTCATGGTATGCTGGCCAAAGGCCACTTCCTCTTAGGTTAGGCTTAGCCTTGACACATGCGTGAGAACACTTCCATAGCTCTGTGTGGATAATAGAAATTACCTGGTGCAGAGTTAAAATGCCCCAGAATGTTTCTACTGATCGAGCTCCAGAACGTTTCTACTGGTTGAGTTGTGGAAGTCACAGGCCTAGGGTTAGAAGGTTAGGGGCAAGGTTAAATGTCCAAAATTATTTACTAATGCCAAATAAAATGTGACAAATATGTGACTGCATGAAATTCATTAACCAAATATTTTAAATATTAACTTGAAACTTTATCAAATTAGGCTTCATCAAAGCAACAACACACCCTTTTAAACCAGACAGGTCACAAAATTAAAAGTGAGGCAAGAATTAAAGAATTGTTTTTAGGTATATAGTTTGCCTCTGTATTATGAAATGAGTGCATACAAAGTACTGATAAACTAAATTAATAAATAATTATTTTTGTGTAGTTGTGTATTGCAATAATAATGTATGGTTGTCACAAAATCCCACGGCACACTGGGACTTGCCTCACGGCACACCGTTCGGGAACCAATGGGTTAGACAGTTAGGGCTAGAGGATTAGGGTGAGTGGGCTAGGGTGAGAGGGTTAAGGTTAGATCGAGGGTTGTGGTGAGAGGGTTAGGGTTAGAGTGAGGGTTAGGGTGAGTGGGCTAGGGTGAGAGGGTTAAGGTTAGATCGAGGGTTGTGGTGAGAGGGTTAGGGTTAGAGTGAGGGTTAGGGTGAGTGGGCTAGGGTGAGAGGGTTAAGGTTAGAGTGAGGGTTGTGGTGAGAGGGTTAGGGTTAGAGTGAGGGTTGGGGTGAGAGGGTTAGGGTTATAGGCACAGGACATGATAAAGGACTGCGTGGCATGTGCAGACCACCAGACTAACAATGCTGGTTTCAGAATGTGGGTGTGCATGCAGCATCCTCTATACTTCACCTAGTCCTCAAAACGATAAGGAGTCCAGAATCTCATAACTGTCCTTCACAGCCTCCCCACTCAACACTGGATTCACTTTAAAATAATACACACCACGCCAAGATCATAAATAACTGCTCCTCCCTACCTCTCTGACCCCCTCCTCCACCACACCCCTCTCCACAGACATACCACACTAAACACCGCCAGGACCGAGGTCTGGACCTGGGGTGACGCCCCTGTCCCTGTGGAATGGTCTCCCCGACTAGAGAAGCAGGCAGGCTGTTGGCCACCCACATCACTTGGCCTTCCCCACCCTGCCTCCATTTCATGATTTCTGTAGTGTTTAGCTTCATACTTGTCTTTCTTGTTATTAGTTGTTAGTAGTTATTATTAGCTATACATTTAATGGATTATTAAGTTTTTTGTTTCTGATTCATGGACAATTCATGTCGTCATTTATTAAGATAACGCATAGATGCGATACAGATGAGAACATACAGGTGAGATAACGTACAGATTACAACATACAGATTACAACATACAGATGAGTACAGGTGAGATCACTTTCAGATGAGATAACCTACACGTGACAACACACAGATGACAACATACAGATGAGATAACTTCATTGCTATTTAACCACCAAATAGAGTTTAGTGTTCTTCAACTTTACACTTTATATGTACATATTTACACTCTTTACATTGCTTGTAAATTTACATTTTTGTGCTATTTACATTGTTCATTTTACATGCTCGTAAATGTACATCTTAGACTCAAACATCACCAGTCTGACATCCTGTTGAGTGTTGACAGTATGACCAATAGATGGTTACTGGTCAGAGCTATGGTCATTTGACCAGTACGAGGTCAGAGCTTGTACTAGGATGCCTCATTTCGCGCTAGATGAATGTTCATACACTCTGAAGAGTTCCCATCAGCCCATGGGATGCTCTAATTTAGCCAAGCTGCTTAGCGCTAGCCTATAGCCTTACTTATTGCCTTGTTGTATTGGCTTGTATCTTAATCCTCAATCGTTGACTTCAGAGCTTCTCTTGTTGCCACAGCTAAGGTTTTCCTGTCAGGCTACATTACAATCCACCTGGGGAGGTCTGAAGCCTACACTGATCTCCGACTACCCCATTGGCTGTGTCCAAGCTTTACCCAGGATCCCCTCTCCATCCTGGGCCTGAGGAACCACTGCAATACCCAGGATCCCCTCTCCATCCTGGGCATGAGGAACCACTGCGGTATCCAGAATCCCCTCTCCATCCTGGGCATGAGGAACCACTGCAATACCCAGGATCCCCTCTCCATCCTGGGCCTGAGGAGCCACTGCATTACCCAAGAACCCTTCTCCATCCTGGTCCAGCGTAACCACTGCAGCACCAAAGAACCCCTCTCCATCCTTGGCCAGAGGAACTACTGCAGTAGCCAGGAACCCCTCTCCATCCTGGTACCAGGGTTCAGCTGGGTTTGGGGTCTGACTTGAGAGCTCTGGAGAACATAATTAACATTGAATATTTCAAACTATTTAGGACAAGGAGCTGCACTCTAGATAGCTGTTGTGTGGGATAACCCAAACCCAGGGTGATGATGGTGGTAGTGATGAAGCATGGTCCTCACCGGGGTGTGGACTGGCCTCCTCGCTGTAGATCTGGAGGAAGACGAGCAGCATCAGGAGGATCAGCCATCGGTGGGCCGGGTCCGGGTCTTCCCTGGGTGGCAGCGGGCGCCTGCGGAGGTGAGGGGGGTAGAGCACCCTGGAGGGTCTACGGCCCTGGAGACGCAGGGGCTGGGAGGGGCCAGAAACACAGGAGACAGACGAGACATCCAACGCGCCAGCCAGGGGCCCCTTGGGGCCCGCCAGGGGCCGCCAAGAGTAGCAGGAGTGGGGAGGCATGACAGCACTCTAACAGACTGACCCTACGCTTTATTACTCTGTAATACACTCTCTCTCTCTCTCTCTCTCTCTCTCTCTCTCTCTCTCTCTCTCTCTCTCTCTCTCTCTCGCTCTCTATCTCTCTCTCTCTCTCTCTCTCTCTCTCTCTCTCTCTCTCTCTCTCTCTCACTCTCTTAGCATCTCTGTCTGCCGTAGCTCTTGCTCGCCCATGTCTTTAAATAGCATCAGAGGACCCTCCCACCACAGGAATTCTAGTTGTTGGTGAAAGTATTCTGAGATGCATGCGAGCAGCTCATCAAGAGAACTGTCTGTGGCAGCTCCTCGCACGCCCAGCACCTGGTTCACCTGGCTGTTCACCTGCACAGGAACAGCACCCCAGGAGCTGCTGCCGAAGCCCGAAATCTGGGTGACCCGTATGTTCATTGTGAAATGTGTGTCGCTGGTGACGTGTGTGTGTGTGTGTGTGTGTGTGTGTTGGTGGTAAGTCCTAGTTCTGAGAAGATGAAGAGTGGCCAGATGACAGAGGGATAATTCTGGGATTTCTGTGTTGGCCGTGTGCACGTGTCAGGGGTGTGCACACGCTGTGAGAGATGCCCGGGAAGATGAGTCAGAGAGTGGTGGGTTTTACAGTAACCTAGTCTGGACTCCTCTCTCCTCCGCCAAAACCAACAACAGACATCTGACTCAGCTTAAATCACCTCTCTCTTCCTCCCTGTCTCTGACCATCTCGCCCCCCCCCCCCCCCCCCCAACCCCCCGTCCCTCTCCTTCTCTGTCTCTCACTCTCTTGTGAGGTTATGGAGTTCAGGTCCCGTGTGTCCCATAGCCCAGCATAGCCACCACAGCATAGCTACCACAGCTTAGCTACCACACACCACAGCATAGCACTGCGTAACTTAGCATAGTGTAGCTAAGCATAGCATAGCTAAGAACAAAATGAAGGTATTGGAGACTTTTCAACACTTTGAGCTGCGCTGACAGCTCTTTTGGACACCTCATTTTGAGTGACAAACTTTCTGAAAACCCCGATAGAGATGAGAAGTACAGGCCAGTTTGACGGGATGAAGATGAATTTTTCCACACTAGCCCATAATAATAGGCCGTGCTGCATCCCTTACTCGACATCCAAACTGAATCCTCCATGGCTCACTGCACTCTGTTGTTACGGTTGGCAGGGCAACAGCACACAGAGGCAAGCTGGAGCCTGACTGTGGTCCCTTGGGCCCTGGCTGAGGTTTCACTGGAAGATTTTAGAGACCCAAACCAGATTCTTATGGCACTTTTACAGTGGTACCACCGCAGGTACAGCTAAAACCCAAGATGTGTTCACAACATTGATTTGCATTTCCATTGCTGCTGTACGGTAGAATGTGGTCCTCCCATGAGGATGTGATCATGTCATCGCGTGTTTGGAGGTTAAAGTCATCTTCTTGACAACTACTCATCGGTCACATGCCTCTGATGAGGCAGGACATTTGTCCATTGGGCCGAGTGTGTCTGTCTCCATTGGTCCATTGGCCTCCGGTCCTAGTGGGACCAGATGGCTCCCCGGTCCCTCTCTAGGGAGCAGTGTCCCTGGTTGTATTGGAGGAAAGCAGCTCCAACGTGTCAACAGAACCAAGGTGGTCAGGACAGGGCGCGGCCCGGGCGTGGGGGGTATCGCCCGGTAGCGTGCAGGAGCCCTGCTCCCTCTCACGCTGTGGTCATGACAACGGTAACCTCAGTAATGTTAACTACCTTGCGTTGTACCACCAGCACGCCAGCCCCCAGGCCTCCTGCAGAGCACGCAACACGCAGCACCATGAGTGTGTGGGTGGGTGTGAGACAGGGTGTGTGAGAGAGACAGGCAGCATGCCGTGACAGCAGATCAGTAGGTCGAGGTATTTGGTGGTTTTAGTGGAAAGATTAAGATTAAATCTGGTTTGGTATTAAATACCTGCTGAGGAACCTCTCTCCCTCTGTCTGTTGCTCTATTTTTACATCATAATGTGTGTGTGTGGGTGTGGGTGTGGGTGTGTGTGTGTGTGTGTGTGTGGGTGTGTGTGTGTGTGTGTGTGTGTGTGTGTGTGTGTGTGTGTGTGTGTGTGTGTGTGTGTGTGTGTGTTTGTGTACTTGCACATGTACTACAAACTGAAGCAAATCAATCACAAATCATCATTAATCAATTTGGTCAAGTAATGAATAATGATGATTGCGTGTAAGCATGTTGGGGACCAGGCCCTAGACCAACAGGTACTAGAACAGGTACTAGACCAGACCAGGTACTACACCAGGCACTAGACCAGACCAAGTAATAGACCAGGTACTAAATTAGGTACTACACCAAACCAGGTACTAGACCAGAGACTAAAACAGATACTAGACCATAACCTAGACCAGAAGTACTAGATCAGGTACTAAACCAGACCTCGTACCAGACCAGGTACTATTCCAAACCATGTACTATTCAAGACCAGGTCCTAGACCAGGTATGAGACCAGTTACTAGACCAGACCAGGTCCTAGAACAGGTACTAGATAGTACACCAGACCAGATCCTAGACCATGTACTAGTTCAAGGTGATAGACCAGACCAAGTACTGGATCATATAGTTAGCACGAACAATGTTATCTCTTTAGAGGGGAGAGAGGAGAAAGAGGGGAGAGAGGAGAGGAGAGAGAGGAGAGAGAGGAGAGGAGAGAGGGGGAGAGAGGAGAGGAGAGGAGAGAGGGGGGGGGGGGGGGAGAGAGAGGAGAGGAGAGAGGGGACAGGGGACAAAAGAGTTTTGTTAGATTATTGACCTCATTCAGTGTTGGTAACAACACTGAACAACACCCCCCCCCCCCCCACACACACACACACACACACACACATACACACATACACACACACGCACTGTTGTTGGGTCAGGGGCGAACACCTTTGTGTCGCCATGATGTTTTGCCAGCATTGGTGTGGGCCCAAAACAACAACACACCACCATGCACAACACAACACTATACAACTCTCTTCAAACACCACACAATTACACACCCACACCACAACGCTATGCTACGACACAACAACACTTCCCACACTACAACACTACACAACACTAGACCTGGACCTCCATGCTGTCCCCAGGGAATCCAAACCAAACTCTGCCTTCTCTCACACTGCTGCAACACGGAGGACTCTGCCCAAATGCCCCCCATTCAAAGTGAACAACAGCCATGGATCTCCTGAAAAGCTGCACAACTTCCTTACCTGTCCTGATATTTACACTTTACTTGTCTTTACGCGTGTGTGAGCCAGACGTGTCTTTACACGTGTGTGAGCCACGTTATTGCAGAGCTGGTAGTTTGGCTTTTAAGTGAGCTGGTTGACAACTCACTTCCAGAACCACCCCAAAATCAATGTGGACCACCCCAAATTTTCCCTCTTTCCCTCTTCAATCTTTGTTTTTCTACAGTATCATTAGTTAAGGTCATTCAAAGTTACCTTTAAAAGAAGTAAAACGTAATACAGAATGCACCCACCAACAATTAGGCCTTACAGGCTAGAACTGTCAGGTTTACAGTTACGCGTTTCACATAGATGAATATAGGGTTTTCAGTTCATCATAGATGGATACAGAGTTTAGGGGGAAAGGGATGGGGGGGCTTTTTGAAAGAGGAGTACAGACTACTGCCACCTGCTGGTCGTCCTCTCACACAGGTACGTGCGTGCTAGCTGGCCCTTGACTAGTCGTTGCGGTGTTCCAGACACAGGCAAGCAAAGAAACGCAACACTGGGCTCGTTCTCTGATGTTGGTTTGACTGCATGCGTGAAATGGGCTGAAGGGCCATATGCCAGAGGGATATCCCCCCAGTTCAACAGGACCACTGCAGGGGCGCGGGGCGCCTGGGAGAGAAAGAGGAGAGAAACGTGGTCAGATAGAATGAGAGGGAGGGCAAGGAAGGAATATTAGACAACTTGCAGATTCTATTTCTATTATTTTACTTTCCCGCCCCTCTCTGGTTTACTTTGAAAATTCAAGTGAAAGAAACCCTTTTGAGACAAAGGTGGGGGAGGTTCCTGGGGCTGTTGGGTTACAGGTGCTGGGAGGAGTACGTGAGGGAAACGCGGACAGGAGCACCTTATACATGGGGCTGCCACGTGCCTCCAATTTAAGCAAGTAATTTAAGTAAGTTTTTATTTCACTCGTCTCCATCTCCCATCATCATATCTTACAGCCAAGGGCGTCAGTTTGTTTTTAGAAGTGGTGGGGACAATAACCATAAGCTTGAGTGTGGTTTGAAAAGTGCTGGGTACCCTTATGTAAGCTATTCATAAGGGTTCAGTGCTGCATTACAATATGCTCTACAGTGTATTGTCAGGTGTTGAAAATCCTATTCGAACAATAAAAGTTGAAAACCGCAGTTTGTGTTTTGACTTGTTTTGCAAAATAGCATTGGAAACACCAGTAGGCCTATTGGCTCGGGATACGTAATACTAATACACATAGGACAAAGAACAGTGTTGGCAATTTAACACTTCTCTTGACATCAACAAAGTTTACCAGACAAACAATGCCAGACTGTAAAGGGGGTACGAAATGAAACGAGATGCTGAGCATCAGCCTTTGGAAGAAGAGCAAGGGCTAAAACAATCATAGCTTAGGACTGTGGGTAACCTTAGACCAGGTCATCATGAGCAAACAAAACCAGCAACAAAGTTTACGTTAACCAATTTCTTATCTTATGTGGCCCTCCACATGCAGGCTATATGATGTATATATCCATATCGTTATCCAGTGTCACAAACATGCTTTTTACAGGAAGCAAAAGGACCGGCAATTTTCTGAATAAAAATGTCAATTTTGGCTGTCTGTCTTGAAAATGAATTAAGCCACTTCTCCATTATAACGCTATGTACAGACAGCACATGTTTACCCTCCTCCCCCCTCCCCCTTGCGATGACGTTAAATATAATTTAACAAATTATACAAACAACAAAAAAGGCTTAAGTCGCAAGGCTATTTAACTGGATCCATAATGTTTAAGAGAAAAGCTGGAACCGATATCAGATCCTTTTTCAGCAGGCAAAAATGTGCTGTAAGTGCAGAGAAACCTACAAATGACCTTGTTTTACGATGTTTGATATTAACTTCTGTTAACTGCTAGTTCTCATCTATTGCTAATCTTAATGGTTAGCGAGCAGTAACACCGCAGTTAGCTACATGGCTCTAGCTACCGTCTATGCTTTGGCTACTACAAATTTCTTCCACTTTTATTGGTGAGTGGAATACCTTTTGTACAGTAGCGATGGTTTCTAGTTTTCCATATACATATATACAACTCAAGTTAATTCCATGATATTGCGTTAGCCATTGCAAGTACTAGAAGTCATAAAAGCTATGGAAGATATTAACCAGGTTAAAGCTAGTATAATCATTGGGTTGTCCATGCAAAGCATGAACTAAGTGTGGCAAGAAACAAAGGCGCACTCATTGAGCCCTTGGTCCAACCCAAGGTCATCCTCTGGTTCACCCCATGTTATCTCTTGTCCATGCAAAGCATGAACTAAGTGTTGCAAGAAACAAAGGCGCACTCATTGAGCCCTTGATTCAACCCAAGGTTCATCCTCTGGTTCACCCCATGTTATCTCTAAGGTGTCTGCTTGAATGCTTAGAAGTGGTCAGAACAGACATGGGGAGGATGGGCTGACTGTATGATATGTGGTGATGGGTTCCAGCAGTAAAGGGAGGAAGGGCCATTTCTGTATGGCATAGAATGTTCAAGGTGATGACGTCATGTTTGGAAAACAGGACAAAAAGGGGCACACAGGGGATGTGCGGGAGTTCTTTGTCAAACCAACTCAGATTTTGTTGTTATTTCTTGCAAGTGATAATAAAGTCTTTTTTGTCATTCAAACTGCGGCCTCCCAGAACCCTCTTACTTTTGTTAAGATATGTGCTAAGATATGTGTATAGCCACCACAAAGCTAGCCTCCCAAGTTCACCGTTCTCTCATGGACACAATGTTCGATCTGAATGCGCCACCATTGGAATGCACCTACACCGCTGTCATTTTACATGCCATGTTTCTACAGTGGCTCACAGACAGTTGACAAATCACGACTAGATACCAAATTGCGTTTTTCACATGTTTGCAACCTGCAGATTTAACACTAGATGTCCCTGTATGATTATCGCCTATCGCATGATTTAGACTTGACGGTTTCGGTTGAGTATGTGGGGATTTTTTCAGTCGCAATTGGTTTACACATTTTTTAAAGTGGTGGGGACCAAATTCAAATTATAAATAGTGGTGGGGACATGTCCCCACCGTCCCCCCCGTAATCTACGCCTATGCTTACAGCCTAGAGCCGTAAATCGTAGTAGCATATGCTACTTAAAGTAAGGCTGAGCAATGTCTCTCTCTCTCTCTCTCTCTCTCTCTCTCTCTCTCTCTCTCTCTCTCTCTCTCTCTCTCTATCTCTCTCTCTCTCTGTCTCTCGCACTGTTCAAACTGACTGCAACTATACTTCACATTCCTCCTTCAACGTCTTCTGACAGATTGAAGTAAGTAATTAAGAAGTAATTAATTAAGTAATTAAGTGAGACACATGAAGCTGTCCTCTCTCTCTCTCTCTCTCTCTCTCTCTCTCTCTCTCTCTCTCTCTCTCTCTCTCTCTCTCTCTTGCGGTCCTAGAGCACCACCTTATGGCACCTCTGGAGAAGAATGCTTCGAAGCGCAGCAGTTGGTGGTGTTATAATCTCACAGCTGTGATTTAATTGCCATATGCCTGAAGTGAGCTATGTCTTTTATGAAACAGTCACCAACTCTGACAAAAATTAGTGCAGTACATTTGTTTCATTGTGTACCCTTAAATAGCTACTATGATTACCAGGGCACAACTACCCAGAGTCAGGGGGGCATGCAGGAACAATGTTGGTGCCCCCGTGCCGGACATCATCATGTATGGGCTTTAAATAGTAAAGGTTTATTTTTAAGTGTTTCAGCCACTGCAGGCCTACCATGATTCTAAATAGTTATATCGTACTTAAATACACACATATATATTATATATACTATTAACAATGTTAACAATATATATGTATACAATGTATACAATGTATACAATATATAATATTCCATTTAACATTCACTGTGATATATTTATATATTTATTAGTTTCTATTATAGTTTGTACGGGTATATTAGCTTACACTTAAGTTGAGTAACTAAGTATAAGCTAATATAACGAAATGTTAGGCTAGTTGGTTTTTATTTATTTTATTTATTTAGTTAGTTGGTAGTTAGTTAGTTGGTTTATAAGTTACTCTAGTTTATTGTTATATTGTTGTTAATTGGTTATATTAGGGCATATTTTATTTTATTTTATTTTAGGTATATTTTATTTTATTGTGTACATTTCTTTTCCTTCTTTGTTTTGATCTGTTGCAAAATAATTTCCCTCGGGATGAACAAAGTCTCTTGAATCTTGAATCTTGAATCTTGAACAAAAAACAAACACAAATTGACAAACATTAACATTGTCATGGTAACCAATGCAACATAGCAAAAGTAAGCCTACAAACAAAGATCCTTTAGAACCCTCTCTGTTCACAATAATGTAGCTTATGTAACAATGCTGCTACCAAATATTGTGTGTGTGCTCTTTAGTTGCTACTAAATTGTAACACGGCGTGCCTTTGCATTTGCCCATGTATCTAGTATTGCATCAAATGAAATAGTTTCTACTACACTGCTTTAGCTTGCTGTACAATCTCTCCACAGAGGCAACTGTCATAGGCAGAGCCAGGCACAAATCACTGCTCACTGCTCATACCTCCCAGCTCAGCGCTCAAGGTGCCCCCGCTCCCTGTTCTCTGTCAACATTCTGCCGAGGTGAATGCATATATTGTGTGTTTCAAGTGTGGCATAAAGAGAAATAAAGCAAGAGCCTGTTGGGTAGATGAGTATACGCAATTAAGACCAGTGTTGATAGATAAGACAAGCACAAGGCCCGTTATGTAGCCAAAGGATACAGTCAAAAGATGGGCATGGATTATGAGGAGACAGTCTCACCCACTGCTAACTTGACTAGTGGAAGAGTGTTGTGTTGTGTGTAAGAGTGTTGTTAGCTTCTTGTGTTTACACAAGAGAAAGAAAATGACATGGTGATTGTTGATGATGTGATTATTGCTGCCAGTGATGAAAATGCACAGAGGAAGGTGAAAAAGATGCTTACGGCAAAGTTTAAAATTAAAGATTTGGGTCAATTAAAAATGTCCTTGGTATTAACTTGAACCATTGTAATGGATGTGTAAAAATGTCACAGAAGGGAAATGTTGAGAAAATGTTGGAGAGGTTTAACATGCACAAAACTTGAATTACACTGATGATGTAGAGAAAATGTGTGATGCCAGGAAATACAGATAATTTTTTTACAGTGAACGTTTTACAGTGTCATAAAACCATGTGTGTGCAACAATAAATTATTTTCTTCCATTTTGGATTCCCACAAATGAGTGTTGGGCAGTTCATTAGCCTCCGTGTCCCAATGTAACTGGGTATGTATGAGTCTCTGCAACACAATCTTATGAGATAGAGTGCCTACTATAGCCTGTTAGTCCTATAAAATGTTATATAACATTAAGGAAATGCAGAAATGATTTAGAAACGCACAGCAGCAGCTACATATTAGTCTGGTTGCCAGCCCATAGAGCCCCATTGTGGACCCGGAAATGTTGAGTACACCAAAGTTTTATGATATAAATATGTAGTATGGGTCCCCAGCATGCAGAAACTGCCGGATGCTGATTTGCTATGTGTGGCAAGTTAATGAATTAGCATACATTAGCATAATCACCTATATTGATCCTATCATAGGAGCTGCTTGGCCAAGCTATACAATGTTAGTATGTTTTTAGTGGTTACTGGGGATGCTGAGTCCATTTCTTATTTAAAAACATTCTAATGGGCATTCTAAAATATTTGATTATTGATCTTAAATTCATTTTCATTGTAAAATAGATTTTGATGTAATTTACATTCACAATTCATAATTTACATTCACAATTCACACTAATGCACATTGGTGTGAATGTTGAAACATTATATTTGTTCAAATGTCTTCAGGTCTGCTTGTCATTTTTTGCTGCAAAACAGTGTCCTGGACCTTTGATAGTCGCTTAATCTGCAATCTGCTAGCCAGCAAGTTAAAGGCCTTGATTAGCACGTCTCTTAACGTTCCACAGCTAGGCTAGATGGTATCTGTTAAGGCGCGCTCAGACTGAGAACGATACCTAAAAGGATAAACAATGTTAGCATCCACTATTAAAAAAATGATACGGAAAGCCTCTCCTCATGTTGATGAATGTGATTGCTATCATTACACTTTCCAACATCTTTCTGAAAGTCAGTCTGGAAGTGATTCCCAACGATATCTTTCTTCGTTGTCGTAACTGTGCGTTCAGACCTTTTTTTTTTTGTGGCTGATCATCACCACTAATCGAGATGGATCACCTGGCATTTGCGTGAAATGCAGCTTCCTGCTACAGCAAAAGATGACCTTCTCACTGGAAGTCATGTTTGCCGCCACTCTGATGGTGCACCTGCAGTGAGTGCAGATATGTTTGAGGAGCAGACATACATCAGACAAGGGAAGGGTGTTGGGGGCATGAAGGGCATTTCCACCAACCCTGAGCAGGTTGCCATGTGGATCAAATCTTTTGGATTCTGCCCCCATCTGTCCCAGTCCCCGGATGAGATGTACACTGATACAGCAGCAATAAATAAGACAGTGTCCAACAGACATATAGAGGAGGGTCAGGTACAGTGGGAGTTGGATGCTGATGACCGGGCAAAACACAGTATGCTTCGGGAAAACTCCAACCCACGTACCACAGAGAGTACTACACTCCACCACATTATAAATGGCCAGGTGGCAGAAGACAAAGTAAATGCACAAGATACATTGAAGATTGGCCAGGACATGAATGCGATGTTCTCTTCATCACTTCTTTCATGCACCCATCTCAAAAAAAGGTGGTGACAATGAAATTTAAGATGGGGGGGAGTAAAGGTCAGTGGGAAGGTTGTAGAAGAAGAATTACTCTTTTGATCCCGCGAGGGAAATTAGGTCTTTGCATTTAACCCAATCGTAAATTAGTGAAACACTCAGAACACAGTGATGGTGAGGCACACAGTGAGGTGAAGCACACACTTAAACCCGATGCAGTGAGCTGCCTGCAACAGCGGCGCTCGGGGAGCAGTGAGGGGTTAGGTGCCTTGCTCAAGGGCACTTCAGCCGTACTGGTCGGGGTTCGAACCGGCACCCCTCCGGTTACAAGTCCGAAGCCCAAACCAGTAGGCCGCAGCTGCCCCCCGAAATTGTATGTGACCTTGAAGCATTGTTTGCTCGGCTGTTGGTGGTGGGAAGTCAGAGAAAGATGAAGCTCTCTGCTCTCTTTGAATATGAGCTTGGTCCAGTCCCATCTTCCATCATTGATGAATATGGATGCCTCAGAAAGGGTAATAAGTCAGTGATTGTCCAGCAGCTTGGAGTTCTTGTCCACAATCCAAACCCACCAGATGTTATTGTGGATGCATCTCAGCTCATCTATCATCTGGTTTGGCCATTGCCAGGGACTCTGGAAGATCCTGCAGCCAGCATGGGATGCCGACTTAATTGTAACAGCACCAAGACTTTTGTGATCTTTGACAGTATTCTCAGGTCTCAGCCAAAGATCACACGAGACAGAGAAGCTCAGGGGAGAGCTCAAAAGAATACAAACTCTCCCTAACTATGACTAAGTCATGAAAAACAAGAGCAACAAGCAAAGGTCGGGGGATCTTCTTTGCACATACAAAATAGGAGAACACATCATGATGGTCAACAAAACAGTATCGTCACTCATGATGAAGCTGACATCTCCATGGTATTTGTTAGATGCATTGAGGTGTGGGGCTACAACGTTCCGCATTCTCAGTGATGACACTGTTTGATCAAACACTGTTTGTTTGTACCGTGAGTGTTTTAAACTCATGGCTGATTGGTGTTGGAAGGCTGGTATCAAATATAACCTGCAAATGGAGAAATGGGACAATTGTCAACATAAACTGTTGAGAAGCTATAGGTTCTTAACTGTTTCTGTGGAGAATTGTCCCATAGGTGACCAATGCCGTTCCATTGTGGCTGCATGCCCTCTCTGGATGTGATACCACCCCCTATCCTGCAGGGAAAGGGACATGTACAGATCAAAATAGCAGTGCTTGGCAGTGTCTGCATGCTGGGGACCAATACTATGTATTTGTATCATAAAACTTTGGTGTACTCAACATTTCCGGGTTCACCTTTCTGGCAAATATTTGGAATTGTTTTATTTATTTATTTATTTATTTTTTATTTTACCATCGCTTTAGCGCCCCCTGGCGCGGCGGTCCTATGCGCCGCATGTAATGCATACCCACTTTTTGCGCCACTGATAATTACTAGAACTATGACTGATTATGGTAAAACACTACTAATAATGAGGAAAAACGATATGCCTTGGCTCCTGGAGCTAACCTGCTGTGGGCCAGCTTGGCTCCAGGTGGGGCTAACAGCTTGCGCTGCCTGTATTCTGACTTTCCCGGTTAACCTCAAAATCTAGCTGCTTGAAACAGGACGTCAGGTTATAATCTGAAATCTGGAAGTAATCTGGGTCAGGATCAGGTGTGTTTATACTGTCAAGGAAATGATTCAGTTTCAGGTGTGTATAAAATCTGGCATAAAGTGTGTTAATACTGTTGAGGAGCTCATTCACAATCAGGTGTTTGTATACTAGAATCTGGTCCAGGAACACGTGTATTCATAATCAGATTCAGGATAATTTAAAGACAAATTCTAATATTTAAAGACTGTTTAAAGACACATTCTGGTGCTGCAAGACAAATTCTACTATTCAAAGTCACATACCGTTTTAAGACACATTCTAGTGTTTCAAGATATTCTACTGTTTAAAGTGTTTTTCAGTGATTGTATTCTACTGAATACACTCAGCAAACGAGGGTTAGATAGTCAGGAATGTTGACCCACCAAACTGACATAACAAGATGCAATTATGCTTCACTTTCCTCCTCCAACATCTTCTGACTCCTTGGGTGTCTCTCCCTCTCTCTCTATCTCCCTCTCTCTCCCATCCTTTCTCTACCACTCTCTGTCTCTCCCCTTCTCTTTCGCAGCTATAACAGTAAACACTGTGTTGTACAGAAATAAGCATATTTAATTCAATAAATTGGCTTGAAAAATTGGTGAAGCATGTAGCGGTCAATTGACTTGTTTTACTGCCCAGATCTCCCCGATCTTGAAATGCAGGTATGCACTGATCTCCCACATTTGTGACATCACTGCTGGGGGCTCCGGGGAAACCTGTTACCCCACCATCTGCATGTTAATTACACCTGTTTTCTCGTCCAATTAGAGCCTCGCTGTGGAAACGATGCATTTTACGGAGAGCTGTCGAAGACAAAGATTTCAAATAAAACAAATGTTTTAGCTTCAGGTGTTTAGACTGAAGGAAGTTTTCTGGGAAGAGCTGCCTTCTTCTGCCCTCAAACACAGGTAGGACCCCCGAACACAGAGGACCACCCACTCTTCGACCTGAGAGGAGTGTGTGTGGCGCAGTCCCACGCTGGTTTTACAGCTCGTCTGGTCTTGGGGTGAACACCAACAGCAGCCTGCGGCTCATCATGGAGAGTGCTTCAGAGTCTTGGGTCGATGTTGTGGAAAAAAACTCATCCCATCAGAAGGGAGGTCCGGCGTGGGAGACGACAGTGAGCGCTGAATGAAATCAATCGAGGTGCCAGATTAAACCAAAACATCAATTCTTTAATATTAAGTGCATACATGCATACATACATACATACATACATACATACATACATACATACGTACATACGTACATACGTACATACGTACATACATACATACATACATACATACATACATACATACAATACAGCTTTCCCAGAAATGCGCCCCAAATATTGTTGGCCGGCCCCTTTTAAAGGGTAAGGTAAATAACTCTGAAGGTAAAGATGACCCAGACAGGGACATTGGAATATTTAAGTTAGGATAGACACCACCACGTTCTTTCCCGCTCTTTCAGATGAGATACAGAGTCTCTGCTCGTTCCCAAAGCCTTGAGACAACCAGAGGCCCCAGATCTTCCGTGAACCAAACAGCTCAGGGCACGGGGTCGAGGCCTGCATCCCGCAACTTGTGGCGTGTCACGTTCACAATGGCATTGGGGAGTGTCGGTCAAACGTTAGGCCCACCACTTGGGCTGTACCTAGGTATTCACACATAGAAAAAACAAGTATATAAATCATGCATGCGTTGTGCACAAATCAGATAACTTGCATGTAGTATAAGTGCTCAAAAAAGTATCCGTGCTCACAAGGATGATAAGGAGAAAAAGGCCTGTGGGTTCATTTTCCATCACATTGACTAGTTTAGCTGCTTTCCATCCACCATGAAATGACTCCTTGAAATTCAAGTTGCTGGTCCCGGTCTTTGCTTTAATGTATTTTTATTTTCCGATTCAACGCCCTGGTGGTGGACAACGGCTCTGGCATGTGTAAAGCCGGATTCACCGGAGACAACACGCCCCACGTTGTGTTCCCGTCCATCGTGGGCCGGCCCAGACACCAGGTACAACCCGCTGCAGACCAGGACTGGTTCCGTCTGGGTTTTTTGCGACATGGCCACACCTAGCAATCTGTAGGTGCGGGAATCTGCATGAATGAGATGATGAAATTTATGGTTGGAATGGGGAAGAAGGACAGCTATGTGGGAGATGAAGCACAGTGCAAGAGGGGGAACATGACCATTAAGTACCCCATCGAACACGGCATCGTCACCAACTGGGACGACATGGAGAAGGTGCGATCGAGGCCTGACCGAAATCTAACCCTCAGCTTGAATGTCTGACTGTAACTCAAGCATCTGCTGGCCCCTAGATCTGGCACCATGCCCTCTACAACGAGCTGCGATTGGCCCAAGTAGGAGCATTCTGTGCTGCTGAAGGAGGCCCCACTCAACCCCAAGGCTAACCGGGAGAAGATTACCCAGGTGTGTGGGCTTGGGGCTCTGGATGCCTCTTCTGCCAATTACGTTTCCTTATTTCTAAATTCTTTGCCTCAACTCTCCCGCCATGTACGTGGCTATCCAGGCTGTGCTGTCCTTCTATGCATCTGGTCGCACCATAGGCAAGACCCTGCTCTCATCCTCACACACTCACACTATGGAAGGTAGTAATGCACTCACTGTTAATCAGTATGGAAGGTAGTGATGTGGTCACTATCAATCACTGTGGAAGGTAGTTATGTGGTCACTGTTAATCACAGTAGACCTATAGAAGGTCCAAGCTTTGGCAAGCTGAACCTTACCATATCAAGTTCTATGATGTCTTACCCAGCCCATCCAACCTCTTCTGCTGGGACAAGGTTGAAAAACCAACATGTCCCTTGTGCCTCAGAGGAGGAGCGCTAGAGCATATCCTCAGCTGTTGCCCATAAGCCCTGGGAGAAGGACGCTACACTTGGTGCCACGACCAGGTGCTGAAGGCGATAGCAGAAACCATCTTCACCAGCATCACCCAGAACAAGCCTCTGACCAGCAAGGCAGGCGATTGCTTTTGTCCGAGCAGGGGAGAAGCCTAAGCCCCAGCCAAGGGGGGCAGTGGGACTACTTGGAACCGCACCAGACTGACAGATGAAGGCCGACCTGGGGAAGCAGCTCAGATTCCCAGAGCACATTGTGGAAACCACGAATCTGAATCTGAGACCAGACATAGTTCTGTTCTCAGATTCAATAAAACAGGTGGTCCTATTGGAGCTGACAGTTCCCTGGGAGGAGTGCATGAAAGAGGCCAATGAGAGGAACATCAAGCAGTTCAGAACCATCTCACTGCTCAGCATTAAGGGGAAGATATTCTTCACCATCCTATCCCGTTGGTTGATGGAGTTCCTTCTGAAGAATGAGTACATCAACACCTCTGTACAGAAGGGTGGAATCCCAAAGGTTCCAGGATGCCTCGAGCATATGTGGTCACGCAGTTGATCAGAGAGGCAAGAGAAGAGAAAGGAGACCTAGCAGTGCTGTGGCTCGACCTCACCAATGCTTATGGATCAATTCCCCATAAGCTGGTGGAAACAGCACTGGATTGGCACCATGTCCCAGGTAAGATCAGGGACCTCATCGTGGATTATTACAAGAGTTTCAAGCTGAGAGTCGGCTCTGGGACAGTCACATCCGAGTGGCATCGGCTGGAGAAAGGGATCATCATTGGATGTACTATTTCAGTGATCCTCTTTGCCTTGGCCATGAACATGCTGGTCAAGTCAGCCGAAGCCGAGTGCAGAGGTCCGCTCACCAAGTCTGGAGTCCGCCAGCCCCCGTTCAGAACCTTTATTGACGAGCTGACAGTTACAACAAGTCAGTGACGGGGTGCCGATGGATCCTTCAGGGCTTGGAGAAGATCACCACCTGGGCTCGGATGTGTTTCAAGCCTGCAAAATCTAGGTCCCTGGTGCTCAAGAGAGGGAAAGTGACTGCCAAGTTCCGCTTCTCTCTGGACGGCACCCAGATTCCATCGGTCACCGAAAAACCCATCAGGAGCCTCAGCAAGATCATTGATTGCACCCTGAAGGACGCTGCATCCATCATGGCAACAAATCGGGAGCTGGAGACGTGGCTGACAGCTGAAGACATGGCCTGGAGACGTTGTTCCTAAATCCCACCTTCTACTGGAAGAAAAGAAGAAGGGCATTTAGCAGACACTCTTGTCCAAAGGGATTTACAAACAGTACATTTGTGGGGTTCAACATGTGGACAGTTGGAGGTGGGGATCGAACCGCCGACCCTCCAGTTAGTGGACGACCTGCTCTACCCACTGAGCTATGCCGCCGCATACAGCACACGGACACTGCCTCTTGGTCATCTCGGGCATCCACCTGAGAAAATAAGAAACGTAAATTGACATATTTAGTCCATGATCAGCAATCTCAGATGACATTCCAGCGTGACGCGTTACCTCGGTATGGTACAAAGTTCTTTAGTTGTTGGTGGCAGCATGAGCAATGTCTCCCCAGCTACTGTAGAGAAAGAACATTTTACTCCCACAATGCATTTCATGTTGTATAGTTTTGTTTTATCAGCAACCCGTTATTTTGATATTGACTCGTTGAATTTTGAGTTCAATTGATTGTGATTGGGTTCCACCACTCTGATGATACATCCCCATCCCTTCCATCAAGGGGCCTCCTGAACCCCTCTCAAGTCTTCCTCGCTTCAGTTTGTCTGCTGCAAGCAATATGGTGACCATGTCATTGTTCTGCAGGCCTTGCTACGACATCCTACAGACCTCATCCTGGAATCTGGCCAGATGATGATAAGATAAGATAAGATAAGATATTCCTTTATTAATCCCCCTTTGGAGAAATTCACAGTGACCAGCAGTACAGGGGATAGATGTGCAGTAAGAGCCTGGCTAAGTCAATACACAATAAACAATAAACAATAAATTAGATTAAATACGAGCTCTTAAGTCAGGTCGGTGACGAGTGAGAACCTGTATGCATACTAGTGTCCTTGATAGCTGTTTATGGTGCAAAATGCAAAGTAGATAGATAGTGCAAATATGCGGAAAGTGCAAGGTGCAAGATGTGCAAATTTATACAGATATTCCAGGTACAACATATGAATAGACCTGGAATAACAACAACGGCTAGGACACAGTCCACGGTGTGTGGTGTGGTGTATGTGAATGTGAAGTTCAGTCCGTTCCATTTGTCTTTTGTCTGGTGGTGTTGGAGCTTCCTGAGCCTGATGGTTGGTGGGATGAGGGAGCGCCCAAGCACTTGAGGCACTTGGCTGAGTGAGCATGTGGCTGAACGTGTTCCTGAGTTGCTTCAGTTGCTTCAGTTCGGCATAGTGAGGTTGAGAGGGTAGTTCCGGGTCTCCAGCAGCTTTCCCCTCGTCCTCCTCACTGTCGCCGCCTCCACACAGTCCGGCTTCATCCCCACTGCAGAGCTCGCCGTCCTCCCCGGCTTTTACAGCTTCCTGGCACCACCGCTCCCAATGCTTCCTCCCCAGCACACGGCAGTGAAGAAGGTGACACTGGCCACCGCAGGCTGGTAGACCATCCGTAGCAGCCTGGTGCATGCAATGAAAGATGACAGATGGACAGTGGTTATCAATGAGATGAACAGACATAGATGAAAATGGCTAGAAAACAGTCTGGGGTGTGTGGTGTGGTATACAAATCCATTATCTGGTGGTGCTGGCGCTTCCGAGACGTTGGGAGCGGCTGGTTGAGGTATTGTAGAGCCTGATAGCCGATGGGATGAAAGAGCCCCCCAAGCGCTTTGAAGCACGTGGCTGAGTGAGCCTATGGCTGAACGTGCTCCTGAGTTGCCTCAGCTTGGCGTAGAGAGGGTGAGAGGGGTTGTCCAGGATCGCCTGCAGCTTTCCCCTCATCCTCCTCTCTGTCACCGCCTCCACACAGTCCAGCTTCATCCCCACCACGGAGCTCGCCCTTCTCACCAGCTTGTTCAGCTTACTGGCCCCACCGCTCCCGATGCCTCCTCCCCAGCACACGACGGCGAAGAAGGTGACACTGGCTACCACCGACTGGTAGAACATCCGTAGCAGCCTAGTGCACACATTGAAGGATCTGAGCCTCCTCAGGAAGAACAGCCTGCTCTGTCCCTTCCTGTAGAGGGCCTCGGTATTGTCAGACCAGTCCAGTTTATTGTTCAGGTGCACCCCAAGGAACTTGCAGGTGTCCACCATCTCCACCTCTTCCCCCTTTATGGAAACCGGTAATGGGGGACTCTTCCTGCGTCTGAAATCCACCACCAGCTCCTTGGTTTTCCCTGTGTTGAGCTGAAGGTGGTTCCCGTCACACCATCCCACAAAGTTCCTCACCAGTTCCCTGTACTCCTCCTCCTCGTTGTCTGTGATGCATCCAACAATGGAGGAGTCGTCCGAGAACTTCTGCAGGTGGCATGTTCGGGAGTTGAAGCAGAAATCCGAGGTGTAGAGGGTGAAAAGGAATGGTGAAAGTACAGTTCCCTGGGGTGTGCCGGTGTTGCTAGTCACCATGTCTGACAAGCAGTGTCGCAGTCTGACATACTGCGGTCTGTCCGTGAGGTAGTCCGTAATCCATGCCACCATGTCAGGATCGACCTGCATCACCAGGAGCTTCTCAGCCAGCCGGTCTGGCTGGACGGTGTCAAAAGCACTGGAGAAGTCGAAGAACATGATTCTCACCATGCTCTGTGGCCTCTCCAGGTGTGTGTAAGCTCTGTGAAGCAGGTAGATGATGGCATCCTCCACGCCGATGTGGGTCTGGTACGCAAACTGCAATGGGTCCAGGCAGTCGCGCACCCTGGGCTTGAGATGGTCCAGAACCAATCTCTCAAAGGTCTTCATTACGTGTGACGTTAGTGCCACCGGTCTGAAGACCCCTGGAGCGTTGGGACGACCCTTCTTCGGCACAGGGACTACGCAGGAAGTCTTCCAAAGAGTTGGTACCTTTTTCAGCCTCAGGGAGAGGCCGAAAAGGTGCGTGAACACTCCTGCCAGCTGCTCCGCACAGATCTTGAGCACCCTCGGGCTGATGTCATTGGGTCCTCTGGCCTTGTTGGGCCTGATCCTTGTGAGCTGCCGTCTCACGTGGCTGGTGCTGATGGTGCTGATGGTTGGGGTTGTTATTACTGGGGTCACAGGTGTAGTCGGGGGTGTGGCGAGGGGGTGACTGTCCTCTGGGCCGGACATTGGTCCAGCCTCCCTGTGAGTGTGGAACGGGAGAGAGAGGGAGGGTGGTGCAGGGAGGGGAGGTGCAGACGCTGCCATGCCCGGATCTGGTGGTCCAGCAGGGAGAAGAGTAGGGCAGGAGGGGGGAAGGGGGGTTGAAGGTCTGGCCCCAGTTGGTGGTCAAATCTGTTGAAAAACAGGTTTAACTCATCGGCCCATTCCTTTGTCCCCTCCTGTGATCCTCCGGCAGTTTTCATGCCGGTGATGGTTTTCACCCCTGCCCACACCTCTCGGGAGTTGTTCTGCTGCAGCTTCTCCTCTATCCTGCTTTTGTAGCAGGCCTTAGCCCTCCTCAGTTCCTTCCTCAGCTCTCTTTGTATCTCCCTCTGTGTGTCCTAATTGTCTCCTGCCATGAAGGCTCTCCTCTTACGGTTCAACAGGACTAGGGTTCTTACGGTTCAACAGGTCGTTGATGGAGCCCCCCACTCCATCAACGACCATCGTCTGGCCAAACCCACTACTGGGTTTGCAGCTGAAAGAATAAGGAAAAAATGGTCTGACACGCCATGAGAATACATTAAAAAAAACCCATAACAAACAGACAGAACAGACAGTAATAATGTGCCTTAATGATGGGCAGGTCTATTGAGAAGCCTGTGAACTTACACAAAGTATACTTAGTCGTCAGTTTCTGTTTTGTTCTGCTTCTTACAGTGTTAAATATGAATAGAATAAAATAATGAAGGGCGACACATTGATTAGAAGAGAAGATCAGTAATGACATGCTGGAACATGCGTTTAAAATCTAACATGAAGTTATCTTCTATGGGCTCCTGCTTTGATTTGATTCAGTGATGTTGTTGATTGTGTCTCATGGTTTTCTCAGTAGGACAGCACTATTTCACTGGTTGTAATGTCCCTTCTACTGTGTTGAACTATATTGTCGGACTCTGCTGATTATAGCGTCACTGTATTCTGATGCATTCTACTGTACAGCTACATATTAGAATCTGGTTCAAAATAAGGCGTGATTAGATTGAAGCTGTGATCAGGTGTTTAATTCTTACTCCTACTCGGTGCTGTTTGACAGGTATAGTAATGTAATCATATCATCATATAATAATAACATCCTGATTTCGATGAACCTCCGAGAGCTCTACGTCATTAAAAAAACTACAATAACAATGCGCCAATGCGATCAGCGCATGCGCAAACGCGATACATCCACGGCGCTAACGTTGCAGCTGCGGATCGAAGAGAGACGGTCTCCCTCCGAGAAAAGGACGCAAATGATTCCCATATGTCCCGTGGTCTCGTTCACCTATGGTATGTATATGTGTTATGGTTGTTCTTTAATATCGGTGAGGGTGGAAGATCCGCCACATCGACACCTGTCTGCTTATACAGCGTTCTACCAGCGATGTAGCCTGATGCTAACGGGAGCTTAGCTGAGTCCTTTAGCGTGTAGCTTAGCATGTAGCCTGTCCCTCTCCCCGCAGTGCCCAGCCGGCTCGGTGAAGATGCCAAGATGGCCACCGGAAACTACTTCGGCTTCACCCACGGCGCCGCTGCGCAATACAGGTAAGAGAGGAGGAGAGAGGTGAGAGAGAGAGGAGAGAGATAGAGAGAGAGGAGAGAGGTGAGAGAAATGAGAGAGAGAGAAAGACAGAGATGTGTAGTGGTGTCTGATGGATGCTGACTGCTCGTTGTTAAGTGATCTTTCATTTGTTAGCAGTATCGTGTTGTGTTAAATATTCTATGTCATTACCTAATCTCTATGTAGACTTGATTCTGGACTGCTGTCACAATCACATTTCTACCTGAAGAACTTGAAACTTGAAAATAAATGATCATATCAAATAACATCATATCAGTGTTCACATTCAACCCAAATCAAGAGTTTAAAGGAATAGTCCATCCCAAAACAAAAGCTCTACTCATCAGTGGAGCACCAAGTGAGCTCGCTTTGGGCCAGCCCCCTGGAGCCCACCAACTGAGCTCTCATTGGGCGAGCCCCCTGCCCTCTGTGACGGTCCGTACTGCTGTGTTCCAGCCAGCAGCCGGGTGCCGGGGTGGCCTACACCCACCCCTCCACGGTGGCCAGCTACACGGTGCACCAGGCCCCGGTGGCGGCCCACACGGTGGCGGCGGCCTACGCCCCAGCCGCCGGGACCGTGGCCGTAGCCAGGCCTGCGCCCGTCGCCGTGGCAGCCACCGCCGCCGCCTACGGGACCTACCAGCCGGCCCACGCCGCCACCGACTATGGCTACGCCCAGCGGCAGGCGGAGGTGCCCCCGCCCCCTCCCCCCGTCACCTCCCAGAACTACCAGGTGAAACTAGGGTCAGGGGTCACCAGCTGCGCGTCTAGAGTCATGGGGTCACCATGACTTGCAACACAGCTAGGGTCAGGGGTCACCACCACCTACTGCACAGCAAGGGTTAGGGGGGGGTCACCTGCAACAGCCATAAGCCTGTCCTATGCCTGTACTATGTCTGCTATTTTAATCTAACGCTATACATAACATCGCATTTATTAATTGAATTTAAATTTGCTCAGATGACTCCCTCCATAGGTTATGCACATGCTACTGCATCCATAGAGGTGGTTGGCTGATAACGTTAACTGGTCACTGGTATTTATTGTGTGTGTGTGTAGGACTCCTACTCATATGTGCGCTCCACGGCCCCTGCCGTGGCCTACGACAGTAAGCAGTACTACCAGCAGCCTGTTGCCACGGCGGCAGTGGCAGCACCGCAGCCCACCGCTGCAGAGTCCTATTACCAGACAGGTACCCCCCCTCATAACATGTACCTCCCCTCACACACCTGTCGTCCCCCCCAACTCACCTGTATCCCCCCTTACACACCTGTCCCCCACCCCCAACTCACCTGTACCCCCCCCCCCCCCCCCCCCCCCCCTTATACACCTGTCGTCGTTGTCCCCCAAATCACCTGTACCTCCCCTCACACACCTGTCCCCCCCCCCCCCCAAAACTCATCTGTCAAACTGACTTAACATAGCCTGTATATAACACAGGTTAGACTGACTTCATAGACTTACCTGTGTAATATACAGACTGACTCGACATGGATGTGTCATACATTGTAGACCTGGTTATGGATCAGGAGGGTGTGGTGATGGATGAAGTGAACCTGATGATGATGATAATGGTGCGCCTGTGTGTCTCCCTGTGGCCAGCCCCCAAGCCTCTGTACACCCAGGGCGTGACCCCCTACACCCAGGGGGTGACCCCCTACACCCAGACCCAACAGACTCGGCAGGTGACTGCCATCAAGCCGGCCGCCCCCAGCCCCGCCACCTCCACCTTCTCCATCTACCCGGTGGCCTCGGCTGTCCAGCCTGGGCCCCCCGCCACCGTGGTGCCAGCGTACTCCCAGAGCCCCACCTACAGCACCAACGCTGTGACCTACTCTGGTATACACCCCATAATAATCAAGATGATGATGATAGCGCTACCTACTCTGTTGGAGACCCCACAATAATCATGATGATCGCAACCCCCATTCTGGTAAACACCCCTGAATAAGAATGATGATGATAGCCTATGTGTGATCCTACCTCTTGCAGGCACCTCCTACTCTGGCTACGAGGCAGCCATCTACTCTGCAGCCTCCAGCTACTATCAGCAGCAGCAGCAGCAGAAGCAGGCGGTGGCCGCGGTGGCTGCCACGGCGGCCTGGACCGGCAGCACCTTCACTAAGAAGCCCCCGTTCCAGAGCAAGCAGCTCAGGCCCAAGCCTCCACCCAAGCCTCCACAGATCCACTACTGTGACGTTTGCAAGATCAGCTGTGCTGGCCCCCAGGTCAGTGACTACAGAGACAGGCCATTTAGGCACAGGGCCCCTCCCTGTGCTTGGATAGTACAGAGATAGGCCATTAAGGAGCCGGTAGGGGTTAGACAGTACAGAGACCAATCATTAAGGAGCAGGTAGGACTTAGACAGTAGACTGGTCATTAAGGAGCAGGTAGGGGTTAGATGGTACAGAGACGGGCCATTAAGGAGCCGGTAGGGGTTAGACAGTACAGAGACCAATCATTAAGGAGCAGGTAGGGGTTAGACAGTAGACTGGTCATTAAGGAGCAGGTAGGGGTTAGATGGTACAGAGACGGGCCATTAAGGAGCCGGTAGGGGTTGGATACGACATCAAGGTAGGAGGGATAACCAGTGGACTGTCTTGTCGACAGACATACAAGGAGCACCTGGAGGGCCAGAAGCACAAGAAGAAGGAGGCTGCTCTGAAAGCGTCCCAGACGTCCTCCTCATCGGCTGGTGCTGGGGGGGGTCTGGCCCGGGGGACCCAGAACCAGCTGCGCTGTGAGCTCTGTGACGTGTCCTGCACCGGGGCAGACGCCTACGCTGCACACATCCGGGGAGCCAAGCACCAGAAGGTGGGCTCTCAACTTTATTTACACAACTCTATTCAAACACAACAAGTAGCCAAGCACCAGAAGGTGGGCTCTCAACTTTATTTACACAACTCCATTCAAACACAACGAGTAGCCAAGCACCAGAAGGTGGGCTCTCAACTTTATTTACACGACACAACACTGAATAACTATTTTCTATCAAATTGTATTGTGCTCAATTTTTATTTTCTTCATTAATTTAACAAAGGGCAACATTTAGATAGTGTTCTCGATATTTTTTCTATATATTTTTTTTCCTGAACTTGAGGAATGAGAAATCTCACTTCCCCATCTGTAGTGAAATGCCAGTGATCTCCTAGCCCCCTGCTGTGTCTTCTACCCCCCTTCTGTGTCTCCTAGCCACTTGTTATGTATCCTAGCCCCCTGCTGTGTCTACTAGCTCCTTGTTTTGTCTCGTAGCCCCCTGCTAATCTGTGACTGGTTCTCACCAGGTGGTGAAACTTCACACCAAACTGGGGAAGCCCATACCCTCCACAGAGCCCAGCGTGGTCACACAGACCTCCACCTCCTCCACCTCCTCCTCCTCCAACAAGACCTCCACCTCCAGCCTGGGGACTTCCAACTTGTCCTCCTCGGCCCAGCCCTCCTCCTCCTCCTCCTCCTCCTCCACCTCCCAGGTTTCCTCCAGCACCTACCTGAAACCTGTTGCCATGGTTAGCGGTGCCACGAGCAAGGCTCCCAGCACCTCCTGTGCCGCCACCTCCTCCTCCTGCACCTCCTCCACTGTCAAGAAGGTCAACACGCCCAAGATCCATTTTGTTGGTGAGTTGAGGTGATGAGGCAGTTGTGTCAACAGACTTCACAACAGATGTAACGGATGAAGGTTAGGGTTAGAAATGAGACATCGGATGGAATGCTAAAGGGTCAATGATGATGATGAAGAGTTCCGGACTCCCTCTACTCCAATGAAGGCATTTGAACACACGAAAGCAGTGATGTGACACACCCCTAGAACCATTACTTTCCATCATGGAACCCAATGCCAACCTAAAACAAACCTAAACAAAACCAATCCTAGCAACTGGCCTGCTTGTCACATAAACACACGTTGCCAAGACCAGGAGTAGTCAAGCCGAAGCTTAGGATTGATTGGTGCAACCGAATTGGTTCATCTCAAGACTGGCCTCAACAAGACTTGGCAGTTGGGACCTTGGTGAATTCAAATTGGTGCAACCCACTCCACTATACACTTCATGTAGCCCTTGTGTGTAGTAGGCCTGGCATGCAAGTCATCTATAGCTAAGCCCGTCATGTGTAGACACTGTGGAGTTGTTCTCCATTCACTTCGCGTTGGGTGTTTCGTGGCAGGCGGTTGAGAAGCTTCCTCTGGTCTTGTGGCTTTCAGGGGGAAACAAGCTGCAGACCGCCGCCAAGGCGGACGAGCCCAGAGCCCAGGGCCCCAAACCGCCAGTGCCCTCACTGTCGGCCGAGGCCAAGAGCGACGTGGCCGACTCGCTGTCGGCGCTGGCCGCCCTGCAGAGTGACGTGCAGCCGGTGGGCCACGACTACGTGGAAGAGGTACCAGGGGGAGTGGTTTCCCACTGATGGGCTTTCTATTGGTGGTCCCTGGAAAGGAGTTTGAGTTGGGAAATATGTCTGATATTCAACAAATATTCTCGCTCTGAATGACAGCGTGTGCGAGGAACTAAAAGAGGTGATCACCGTACGAGTCTGGGTGTGTAGTGGCGTGTACCTGGCCAGGATAGAGCCTTCCTTTAGGACTGTGGAGCCAGTTCCCAAAGCGGAGGCCTATCTCAAAGCAAATTCAAGCAGAGGTCCTACGGTTGTGTGAACCCAACCGCATATCCAAAACGCTGTGCAAATTCAGAAAAACACAAACGCATCGACGCAGAACGGAAACACAAATGCCACAAGGCTAATGCAAAACGCAAATGCAAAAAGCAGTAAGGCTAATGCAAAAGCCACAACACAACTGAAGTGAGTGTCCATGAATGTTGACGGTGTAGTGGGCCCGCTCTTGTTATACTCGTACGGCATAAAATAATAACTTTGAAACGTTACCTTCACTTGTGCCAGGCTTATCAGCGTCATACAACTGTTTGAAAAGAGCATTCTGCAGTTTGTGTGGCAGGAACATCAGAGTGCTCGTTCCTCTCCTCATGTGGAAGCAGTGATGGCCGTTTCATTGTCATCATCGGTTGACGCTCACTTGCATTGTTTTGGCTTTTGTGTTTTCCGTGAATGCGTTTGTGTTTTTAAGTGTTGGACGTGCAGTCGGTTTGCCCCGTAGCGTCCCGCTAGCTCGACAACAGTAACAAGCAATTGAAAACGCAGGAAGCTCCAATTTGAATGTAATGCACGCATATTGTATGAAATACAGGTTGAACTGACTTTCGAAAGCACTTGCAGCCTACAGCGAGGAAAAAGCGGACAGCCATCCTTCTCCCCATGCATGATTATGTTTTGATTCCGAGTGTGCAGTGAGTCAATGTGATGGGTACAGTGAAACAGGCCCTCACCCTTTTAAATGGTCAAGTAAAGCCAGGTGTGGCACGGATCGTCCCAGCTAGACTCTAACTCAAGTGTTCCTCCCAGGTCCGTAACGATGAAGGTAAAGTGATCCGCTTCCACTGTAAGCTGTGCGAGTGCAGCTTCAACGATCCCAACGCCAAGGAGATGCACCTGAAGGGCCGCCGCCACCGGCTGCAGTACAAGGTGTGTGGCTGGGAGCTCCTGTAGAGAATACCAGGTGTACCAGGAGCTGTGGATGGATGCTGACCCGCTCTTGTGGTGTCGTTTCAGAAAAAGGTGAACCCCGACCTCCAGGTAGAGGTGAAGCCCAGCATCCGCGCCCGGAAGGTCCAGGAGGAGAAGATGAGGAAGCAGATGCAGAAGGAGGAGTACTGGAGGAGGCGCGAGGAGGAGGAGCGCTGGAGGATGGAGATGAGGTGTGGATCTGGGTCTGGGTGGGGGTAGGAGGAGGCTGCCTTCCCCGTATTGCCCCTGCCTGCTCCTTAATGGCCTGACATGGACTGATGAGGCTGTTCTCCCCTGGAGGTATGAGGAGGACATGTCATGATGTGGCTCTTCTCCCAAGGAGGTATGAGGAGGACATGTACTGGAGGCGCATGGAGGAGGAGCAGCACCACTGGGATGACCGGCGCCGCATGCCAGACGGCGGGTATCTGCAGGGCCCCCCCGGGCCCCCCGGGCTACTGGGGGTCCGGCCCGGGATGCCCGGCCCTCAGCCCCTGGGGCCCATGGTACGACCCACCCCCAATGAGCAGGATACTGCTGGTTATGTTCTACGTGTCACGTATCTAAGCTAGGTCGTCCTTTGATCATCATCTATAGCTTATTTATATGTAATCTGTCTGTAGTTCACATATTATCCGTAGTTTATACATTTATCTTTTTGTCTGTAGTTTACTATCCATTTGTAGTCATATCTATTGGAAATATTGACTTGCGATTGCATGTGGCAGCCCCCCCGCCGGCCAGACTCCTCTGACGACCGCTACGTGATGACCAAGCACGCGGCCATCTACCCCTCGGAGGACGAGCTGCAGGCCATCCAGAAGATCGTGTCCATCACAGAGAGGGCCCTCAAGCTGGTGTCGGACATCATCACGGACCAGGACAAGGAGCACGACGGGGAGAAGACCGACCCGCCCAAAGACAGGTGGGGCACCTCCTGGCTGCTGTTGGGCTTGGCTATGGGCAGTGGAAACATGGCTCCACCTGGCTGCTGCTAGGGGTTGGCATGCACATGTAAAAACATGCACTGTGCTGTATGTGTGTGTTTGTGCAGAGCCCTGAAGGGGGTGATGAGAGTGGATGTTTTGGCCAAGGGGCTGCTCCTCCGCGGGGACCAGAACGTTAACCTGGTGCTGCTCTGCTCCGAGCGGCCCACCCACAGCCTCCTGACCCGCATCGTGGAGCACCTGCCCAAACAGCTCACGGTACCCCTCCTTTAATCATGTGTTTGCTGATGGAGTTGTACCCCTCCTTTTAATTATTATTATTTTTATTTTTTTTACTGCCTGAGCTCAGTGCTAACTCCCTTTTTGAACTGATTGAAGGAACATTATAGCAAGGGAGAGCAGAAGAAGCAAAGATTTTGAAAGTAGACAGACCACAGACCTGTATGTTTAATATGGAATCAAGGCCATGGTAAAATGCAGAGCTATATGCTCACATTGGGTAACCATCTTGAAGAGATGGGGTACACCACATGAATTTATGGTCTACAGAACCATTCTGTAGACAATCGCTCTTTGGCAGCAAAGAACGAGAGGCCATGCTGCTCTGAGACCCTCAGACGAGGGAGAGAAAAGCTTCATAGGTCATGGGTTCTACATGGCTAATCAGCTTCATAGGTCATGGGTTCTACATGGCTAATCAGCTTCATAGGTCATGGGTTCTACATGGCTAATCAGCTTCATAGGTCGTGGGTTCTACATGGCTAATCAGCTTCATAGATCATAAGTTCTACGTGGCTGATCAGCTTCAAGGGTCGTGTATCTGGCGTGGTGAGCTTGTCATTATGTTTCTATGAGCTGCCAAACGATACCTCTGCAGGTTGTGACTCCAGAGAAGTATGAGGTGAAGGGCTCCGTCGAGGAAGCCGCCATCATCCTCACGTCCTGTTCAGAGCCCAAGATGCAAGTGACCATCACTCTGACGTCGCCGGTCATCAGGGAGGATGGCGTCCAGGAAGGAGGTCTTGCTCCCTACTCCTCTCACCTCCTCTCTCCCCCCTTCTCCTTTTTCTCCTCATCTTTCTCTCTCCACCTTCTCACTTGTATATATATATGTATATATATATATATATATATTCATATATATAAATGAAGTCTAAAGGAGATCTAATAGGTCTATGTATTGAATCAAACTCTTAAGAGCAGCTCCCTGGTGGCACGTCATATTTCAGTCATTTGATTCTAGTTTTTCTTTCTCCATGCGTGGGCGCAAGGCTGTAACCAAACACCGAGAAGCTTCAAGGATGACCTTCAGAGCAGATGTTGTTGCCGTAGGCTCTGAGCGTCTGGTCTTCTGGAGTCCCTTTAACTCATCATACCTGCAAACTCGTAGCCTTCTGCTGAAATTCACCGTGTTCACAGAAAAGTTGTAGTTTTCTTTTGAATAAGGTTGAGGCTGTTGCTGTCAGTCAAGAGTGTTCCCAGCTGGCTCCACTGTCCTCAGGTCCGAGGGCCTGGGATGGCTGCGCTCTGAAGGGTTCTGGGTGGTCCTCACCAGGAACGGCCCGCAGGGTCACCTCAATGCTCCAGCTAGAGCGTTTGTTGTATCGACGGTAGCCAGTCATTATTCCTATCCCATTATAAGATGAAGTCCTGACCCCCCACCCTGGTGGTGTCTGGTTGGAGGTATCGACAGAACAAGGTTAGTTATGGACCGAAAACCACGCACGGTTTTCCACGGTCGTTTAATGTGGTCAATTAGTCGGGCTACCGCCTCTAAACTCCCACCACCAGAACCGTGGAGCCATGCAGCAGAGCTGTCGCAGGCCACCCAGGGATGGTCACTTGGTTTGGTCTCACCAGGAGCTTACACTGAATACTTGAAACGAGTAAAATGCTGGCTGATTTGCTTGACATTGTGTTTGTACAAAGAGTACTGCTGTGACAAAGGACGTTTCAAAGAACGACTGCTAGCTCTGGACATTGGATGTTCCGTACTTTTTATGTTTTGACCCTCTGGCGAGTTTGCAGGTGTGATTTTTACTAAAAGCATTCATATGCACTGATACACCCAACACATGAACCCTGATTCTGTCTCTCCAGATTGAAGGCATATTTCTATCCTTAAGGAACGTAGAATATGCAGTTTGAACGGTGCCAGCAGTGATGCTCTTGGGTTCCCCGCTCTGTCGTTTTTATTCTCTAAATGCTCTCCTGAAACCAGCATGATCAGTGTCTGCATTGTGTCCAGTGTAGATTCTCTGGGATTCTGTTTCCTCTTAGTGTTGGCTTATGCATCTGAGCTGCTTCTAGACATCCACAGACACTCCGGCGGAGTGCACAGGCAGTCTTAACTTGAGACACTGGCGTGAGACTCCCAACTAGAGCGTATCACGCCATTTTCTCAAAGTAGGACTCACTTTGGGACGTAAGGAGCAGGGGCAGCCCCTCCACAGGAAACGACTAGCTTGTTGTCCGAAGACGACCTCACCCCGCTGGGGTCCACGCGCTCGGTGGAGCCCCCTCGGTCTCGTCACAGCCACCGCTTCCTCTCACTAATCAGGCGTTTGAGTCATCAGGCACTTGAATCAAAAACTGCTGCATTCCTAAAATGTCCTTTTTTTCAAAAAAACTGAAAGCCCTGCTTAAAGTGCACTGTGTCTGAGGGTCCGCGCCCCGGGAAGTCCTCGGGCCAGGGCTTTAAGACGGGCGGTCGGGTGGTTGAAGCCGGTGCCAGGGTCGTAAAGCAGGGTGTCTGGACGTGTTGAACGGCTGGGTGTGCATGCAGAGTCCTTCTAACCCTACGCCTGCCGGGGCCTTAAAGTGTTCTTTCCTTCCCAGCATCGCTGCCTCATGTTTCCATAGTCCAGCCTCAAGCCCTCGCAACTCAACTACAAGCGTACATCAAAAAAAAAAAACACAAAAAAAAAAAACACCAACAACCTTAAAGTGACCTCCCACTGTCCACCTGCTCCGGAAGGATTTTTGACCAAGGTCCTCCCCAATCACCCCTCCAAACACTTTGCCAGACCTACCATAACCCCACCTGCTCCTCCCAGACTCCCCACACAAAAACCATCCTTCATCCCTTTGCCCCCCAACCCACTGTCATCTCCCAACCTGCACTGGGTTAGGGTTAATACGCTAGACATGTGGTGGGTTAGTACATTAGATGGGATGGAATAGTATCACTAGACATGTGATTGGTTAGGGTTAGTACACTAGACATGTGATGGGTTAGGGTTAATGCACTAGACTGTGATGCGTTAGTACCGCTCAACATTTGATGGGTTAATACGCTAGACATTAAGTGATGTGTTAGTACGCTAGACATCAAGTGATGGGTTAGTACACTAGACATCAAGTGATGGGTTAGTACACTAGACATCAAGTGATGGGTTAGTACGCTAGACGTCAAGTGATGGGTTAGTACGCTAGACATCAAGTGATGGGTTAGTACGCTAGACGTCAAGTGATGGGTTAGTACACTAGACATCAAGTGATGGGTTAGTACACTAGACGTCAAGTGATGGGTTAGTACGCTAGACATCAAGTGATGGGTTAGTACGCTAGACGTCAAGTGATGGGTTAGTACACTAGACGTCAAGTGATGGGTTAGTACGCTAGACATCAAGTGATTGGTTAGTACGCTAGACGTCAAGTGATGGGTTAGTACGCTAGACATCAAGTGATGGGTTAGTACGCTAGACGTCAAGTGATGGGTTAGTACGCTAGACGTCAAGTGATGGGTTAGTACGCTAGACGTCAAGTGATGGGTTAGTACGCTAGACGTCAATTGATGGGTTAGTACACTAGACATCAAGTGATGGGTTAGTACGCTAGACGTCAAGTGATGGGTTAGTACGCTAGACGTCAAGTGATGGGTTAGTACGCTAGACGTCAATTGATGGGTTAGTACGCTAGACAGTGATGGCCCCGGGGTTAGTACCCGTGACACACGGGCGCACCAATCGGCGGGACACGTTGATCAGGGACGAAGGGAGCAGTCGGTATGTGTGGCAAAGTGTTTCATCATGTTTGTTCTCAGACCTGGTCAAACACCCGTTCCTCCTCCTCCTCACCCGTGTTGACATTGGCTCCGTGTTGTAGATGGGCCCCTGGGCTCGGGGAGCGACCCGGCTCACCTGGACGGGCACAAATGCCTTGCCGCTCTGGCCGCCCTGCGTCACGCCAAGTGGTTCCAGGTTGGGAACATCCTTTACTTCCTTATTGTAGCCTTATGTGATGAAGTCCTCAGCTCTCGCCTTTTTTATTCTCTTTTTACATTTTTGTCTGTTTTTTTTTTTAAATTTTAAACATTGGGGTTAAACCCCCCCTAAAACACTTGAAAGACAATATATTCAAGGATGCCACCTTTTAAAGCAACATGACAAGTTAATATCTTTACACCATTAGAATGAATCACTGCCTTTCACCATAACTGGCATCCTTGTATTCCCTTTTTGATATTTGTAGGAAGTATTGCAACTGCATATGACTCCATAAGGCTGCAGAATGATTAGTGTCATGGATAAGAACGTTGATGTTTGTATTTTGTGAGTGGCGGTAGGATAGGGATTGAGGGAGCAGAGCAACATGTGGTTAGTTTGCCCTGCTTCGCTTGGTGGGCAGACGCTCGGGCAAAGTGACCCAGATGTCCTTCCCCCCCGGTCCCTATCCTACTCTCAGGTCCACTCTCGTACTCTTTAGCCCCGCGTTGAGCAACTGGGGTGAAGCTCTGGTCAGAGTTTAGAAGATGCAAAGGCAGGTCTTCCTCCTTTAACATCTTGCAAACTTTGAACTGATACTAACGACAAGGTGCCATGTTGCTGAGACTGGTGGCTGAATGTCAACTAGTAAACTCTTTACTAGTTACTCTAAAACCAGCTGAGCAGCTCTGATACCAGCAGTGTGTGTGCGTGTGTGAGTGTGTGTGTGTGCGCGTGCGTGTGTGCGCGTGCCACTAGTCTGACTAACTGTGTACTGCATCACAAGGCTAGAGCTAATGGTCTTCAGTCCTGTGTCATCATCATCCGCATCCTGAGAGACCTCTGCCAGCGTGTGCCCACCTGGTCCTGCTTCCCTGGCTGGGTGAGTCCTCTCTCTCTCTCTCTCTCTCTCTCTCTCTCTCTCCTCTCTCTCACTCCTCCACCCTCCTCTTTACTCTGCTCCTCCACACACAGCCAGCCCTCTGCTCCGTCAGGTCTCTGCGTGTTGCCGTTGAGACACACAAGCGCTCACTTGGTTTGTTTGAGAAGTACACACAGAAGCTCTTTCAGCCCGTGGAGGTTGTTCCCACTGCGGTCTACGGACCCAGCAAGGCCGATGAAGGTCAGGACGTGGAAGACAAAGGACAGGAGTGAGAAATCCTGAGAGAAAAGCAGGACCTACAATAACCTGTCAATTATTAACGTCAGTCAAGCTGCAAATATGCAGCATTTTCCAGTAAGAATGAGGCCATTTGAAAAGACGACTGGCTGCAGCCCTGAACCCCATATAGGCTGTCAGTAGAGTGCACACTGTATGTATTTAGAGGTCATCATTATGGAGTGTGACTTTAAATCCAAGTGTAAAACAGTGGAGGAGTAGTTTGTAGGTTAGGGGGATTATGAGGAGCATTTTTTTTGTTTGTTTTTCTTTTTGAGATGTTGGTTTGTGACTTTGTTTCCCTGTTTGATAACTTAAAGTAGGCTCTCACTCTGACACTGAAGATCGAGACTGCTGAAATCAAGCAGCTGGATTACTTTTAATATAACGTCAATATCATCTTCAAGGTCATGTATAGGCCTGTGTCAATGAAGAACAACAAATAGTTTTTAAGTCAAATCACATGGCCATTACATGAACTACACTTTGTCATACCTGCAGATGGAGGAAGAAAGTTCTGGCTGAAGATCTAGCTCTGGCAGAAACCTTTTGAGATCAGATTTTGTTCATTTGTTTAGACCTGGTAGAACACCATTGAACCAAAGTGTTGAAGGTAAATGTGTTTGTGGAGGGTCTTGTCCACCCATGTGGCTCTGGGTACAATGTATGTGCTCCTGTTTTTTTTAATGAACTCGATGTCTCCATTGTACTCAACCCTAGGAGATCAAACGCATGACACACTGTTGTAAGTTTAGAGATTTGAGGAGACCTGAGTAGTTGCAGTTCTACTCCTGATAAAAACAAGCTTTTGATGATTCATATTCAGAGAGGATCATTCTTAATAACGGTAAAACAAGAACACAACACATTGTTCCCTGTGTCCAGGCTGGGGGCACCTGCCTCCTGCCCTCACATCAACCTGTCAGAATGTGCCACTTTAATATGTTGGCTGCACTAACATGTTGGACGGAACCAACAACAAGTTCTCATAAAGCCAATGTTCATTGGCTGTCTAACTAGACAAACTTGAATCATGTGGTATTATTGGCTGGACAGTGTCAGGTCACATGTCACTCACTGAGTAGAGTAATGGATGGTTAGGGTCACCTGTCACTCACTGAGTTGACTAATGATAGATAGGCTAATAAATGGTTGGGTTACGTCAGGCTATAAGCTATAGTATTTGTATTTATTTATTATTTATTTTATTTCCAGGTCAACTTGCGTGTCACCATTTACAGCAGAATGAACGAGTTGCATGGGGCTGATGTTTGATGAGGGTTTGGACACGGCCCACCGGTTTGATGCTCCGTTTGAGTTTTGTCGACCTGGCCAGTGTGTGACACTGTGTGCTTCCTGTCTCCTCCACCTCTCTTCTCTCCTCCTCCAGGCCATGGAGCTCCTGGTGGAGAAAGCCATCAGCAGCGCCTCCGGCCCACTGAGCCCGGGAGACGCCCTCCGTAGGGTGTTCGAGTGTATCTCCTCTGGTATCCTCCTGTCTGGTAGGTTCATATAGCATCCTCCTGTCTGGTAGGTTCATATAGCATCCTCCTGTCTGGTAGGTTCATATAGCATCCTCCTGTCTGTTAGGTTCATATAGCATCCTCCTGTCTGGTAGGTTCATATAGCATCCTCCTGTCTGGTAGGTTCATATAGCATCCTCCTGTCTGGTAGGTTCATATAGCATCCTCCTGTCTGGTAGGTTCATATAGCATCCTCCTGTCTGGTAGGTTCCTAGAGCAACCTCCTGTCTGGTAGGTTCATATAGCATCCTCCTGTCTGGTAGGTTCATAGAGCAACCTCCTGTCTGGTAGTTTCATATAGCATCCTCCTGTCTGGTAGGTTCATATAGCATCCTCCTGTCTGGTAGGTTCCTAGAGCATCCTCCTGTCTGGTAGGTTCATATAGCATCCTCCTGTCTGGTAGGTTCATAGACCGAGAGCTGTAGGAACTGCTCTGCTAGGACATCGGGTTAGTCTAGGTATAGAAAGGAAGCCTGCAGGTGGGGTAATTAGAAGTGTTTCCTAGGTGGTCCTGGGCTGCTGGACCCGTGTGAGAAGAATCCCAGTGACACCTTGAGCTCCATGCAGGAGCAACACAGGGAGGACATCACCTCCAGTGCTCAGGTACTCCTCCATCTTCTCCACTTTACTCCCCTGGTGTTCACTGTAGAACACTGTAGAGTGGTCTCTGTTGTAGGCCTGCTAATCATAACATTACATATTATATTAACCTTACCGCTCATAGCATTACATTCTGCTAACCATACCACTTATAACATTACATATACTAACCCTACACTGAAAACATTACACATTCTGCTAACCCTATCGCTCATAACATTACACATTCTGCTGGATGCATTTTGTTCCAGTTTGAGTTCTGTTCTTTTATTGTTCTTCATTTGCTCCTGTGACGTTCAACACTACTGGGTCTGAGCTGAAAGAATAAGGATAAGAAGATGGAATACATTGAACACACACATAGTTTTGCCCTGTCTCCTGTCTGCCTTTGGCAGCAGCAGCTCTGGGTAGCCCTGGTTGTATTTGTTCTGGGTTGGCCTGTCTGGAGTTTGTCATTGTGTTCTGGAGGGGGGGATCTCGGCCTCCCTGCTCTGCTGAATGACACGGAGAAGCTCCAGTGGACCAGCCTCTCTAAGTGTCTGTGTTTGTCCTCCAGTTTGCACTGCGTCTGCTAGCCTTCCGTCAGATCCACAAGGTCCTATGCATGGACCCGCTGCCCCAGATGAACCCACGCTTCAGCCTTCGCAACCAGCGCAAGCGTCGCCGTGACAACAGTGAGGGGACGGACAGCCTGGAGGGCGAAGGCAAGAAGGACAAGAAGGACTTTGATGGGTTCTGAGCCCCCTCCGGCGTACTGAAGATGGATTGTGAACACGCTGGCTGGGCGTCGTCAGCCCTGTGAAGTGGCTTGTGTCGTGTTCTGCTTCCTGTCCCACCATTCTCATTTCTTGTTTTGTTGATCTGTTCATAACAAATGTATTGACGTTTCGTGAGCATGGCCTCCCAGAACATGGAGGTGGAGTTGTGATTCCAGCTGTTGGAGTCGCGATTCCAGCTGTTGGTCTGCAGAGGGACTGTAGAGCCGCTGGGCCGCGCTGTGACACGTGTTCCGTCTGCTGGGTTTCCTCCAGCTTATTATTTCTCATATTTTGGTGAGCTTATAAAGACTACAACTAGAGGTTCTAGGTTGTTCTTGTTTTGCTGCATTACTGAAGAAAGCGATGATTCCTGATGTGTTGAGTGAAGAGTCTAACACACGATATATTGTTATATTCCTATATAATCTAGTCCTAGATGGAAAGGCTTTGGTTTATGGGAAGCATGGCTCCTGCTCAATGTTTTTTGGTTTTTACGTTAAGTATAGAAGTCTCCTCACTTGTATTATTTTAATGCTCTGTAGTTAATTTGAAGATCCTTAAGTTAAAAAATAACTCGAATAGACGAAGTATGATGTTGTAATTGTGGTTTGGTGTCTGCTCCTCCGGGATGTGCGCTCTGCCAGAGCCGATTAAACATTTCCTGAATGAAGATTTTTTTTTTATTATTACTTGCCTCTGGGAAACTGCAGGTTAAACTTCTGTAATGGACACACAACTGTCCTGGCTATATAGGAATATATGTGCTGCCATATAGGTATACTTATGTCACTATATAGCCTAGGTATATATGTGTCACTATGTTGGCATATACAATGTATGTGATGGAGTTGATGTATCAGCATTGGTATCTACATACATAAAGGTAGATGATGTACACCGCATATATTCATAATAATATGAAATACATTAATAGTATACAGTACATGTATAGTATTCTGTAGTACATCAATGGTATAAAGTGCATGTAAAGGCTAAAAGGGCATTTAGCAGACGCATTTGTCCAAAGCTACTTAGAATCAGTACATTTGTGGGGTTCGACATGTGGACAGTAGAGAAGGGCATCGAACCGCTGACCGTACGGTTAGTTTTTACATGTACATAAAGTACATGTATAAACTACATTAGTAGTAGTACATAGTAGTAGTAGTAGTAGTAGTAGTAAGTTTGACTCCTTGATACATAAAGTAACAAGGAGTCCAACTGCAGACTTTTGAAGTCAATAGACCATTGTGTCCAATTGGCTTACAATAAACAAACGAGCCAGCCAATGGCAGCACCGGGGGAGCCACAAGGGGTTTAGCCAGCCAATGGCAGCGCTGGAAGAGGTACTAGGGGCGTGGGCACTGTAGTTCCGTCCGGTTGTCAGAAACGCTCTTCACTTTCCACTTTCTCTCATTACTGTCTAAATATATTTGGATTATTGTTCGTCTTCGTTGGGAAGGAACCAACATGTCCGCTCTGGGAGCCGCTGGATCGAAGTCCGCCAAAGCTTCATTTGTTTCTTACGTCACTCCGGAGGTCAGTCAAACGTTTCTATTGAGGTTACTTCCGGTTACATGTTTAATCACAACCTAGGACACTGAAACATGTTTTATCACAACCCAGGACACTATAAAATGCTTTATCACAGCCTAGGACACGTGTTATCACAATCTAGGACATGCAACATGTTTTATCACAACCTAGGACACTAACGTGTTTTATCACACCCTAGAACATATCCATCACAACCTAGGACACCCTCTGTGATACATGTGTTATTAGTGCTTTAAGATGCAAGTCTGAGCTCTCCACAGATGAGTGAGCCTTGTCTGAATAGGGTTAGGCTCTCAGGGTCTGCTCTTATCTCAGATGATAAGCCCTTCGGGCTGAATTGAGGGGAGGGACTGCCTGATGGCAATTCCACTGTTACTGTCCAGATACGTCTCCACGTCCGTTTGTACAGAAAGTTGACTCGAAAGCGCTGATGCTGCGTTATTGTGTAGCACCGGAGTGTTGCACGGGACCGCCTTTACAGGGCTCCAGTGAGATAAGATAAGATAAGATAGACTTTATTGTCCCGAGGGAAATTTGTCTTGGACACATACAGTGCTGTTAAAAACGTGGCCCTATATGTAACACTGTTGTGTTGCACAGCACCACCTTTACAGGGGCCCAGCCATGTAAAGGTGGTGCAATGTAACACTGTTGTGTTACACAGCACCACCTTTACAGGGGTCCAGCCATGCAAAGGTGGTGCTCACCACCTTTATAGGGGTCCTATGTTAGGGCTCCTGCTGGGGCTCCATCGGGTCAACTCTGCTGGCCGTTGTTACAGGTTACTTGTATTGACGTTCACATGTAGGCCTGCACTACATAATAATGCATTACAGCATTATTAACAGTGTTGTTCTTAACTCCTACATCTACTTAAAATATATCTCAAATGACAAACAATTTATTTCTTTATTTCAATAATGTGGAGTCTACTCCATAATGCTGCTGCAAAATTGATAATTAAATGTGTATTTAAATATTGAATAAAGTGTTGCTGTCAGCCTCTTCAGTTTGTGAGGTGATGTATGGGCTGGTTTGTGTTTCAGGAAATTAAAGCAGAGAAAGACTTTGACAAGAAGGGCAAACTGCCTAACCTTCTGCCAGGTAGATCACAACACTGACTTTATTAAACATTAACTTTAACAATACATTATTTACAATGCGTGGCTTTTACAAGCTAATTTCTCCTTATTAACTGACCGATGCTGTGGTAACATTGGTGGGGTTACATTAACCCCAAAGTGAATGATCAAAATACATTTTTGCACGAGTGATACGGCCTTGCAGCTTCCTGTTTCAATAGGGTCAGGGTTAGGTGAGGTCTTGTGTGTAAAGTGTGTGTGTGTGTGTTCTGCAGGGGAGGTGGTGTTCTGCAGTGCCTCCACAGTGCTGAAGTACACTCAGGATGAGCTGTCACAGCGCGGGGTCTTTGGGACCCTGGTCTGTACTAACTTCCGCGTGGCTTTCGTCAGCGACCAGCAGTTGGACCAGGACCTGGTGAGCCCCCCGCTGCTCCAGCCTCTACACATGACCCCATAGGAAGTGTGTGTGTCTGTGTGTGTATGTATCATGACAACAGAAGAACACATGCACAGTAGACATGGCAGCCATGACGCTACATTTGAGGAACTTTACACCCAGTCAGAAGGCTTCTTTTTAAAGCTGTTCTTGCGGCCCAGGCCACGAGCATTACAGGCTGACCCTTCTCGGTATGCTGTATGCTTCTCAGTGTAGTCCACCTGAAGGCCCTTCTTCCGTTTCATCTGGTGGTCTTTATGATGTGAAGAAGATTTGGCACAAATGAACATGTATCCAAACCTCCTCAAATAGTCTTGCTACCATAAGCAGGAAAGATGAGACCTGTGATGTAGAGTCCCATGATGAAGGATCATTCAGCCCCTGGTTGTTCTGAGAGCTCTGGGACTCAAGTTAGGTTCTCATTCACTGAACCTTCTGGAGGATCACTTCATGAACCAAACTTTCATGAAATGTTACTCGACACATCAACATTTATCTCCTAACTTTAAACAAATGGACAACTTGTTCTGACTTCGGAGTGCTTTACTAAGGAGACAATTCCGCATAAGTGGCTGTGTGTTTGCAGGACTTACTCCAACATGAGTTGCTGAATGATCTCTCATCTTGCAGGAGAATCTTTTCAAAAACAAGCTGTATGGAGAGAACGACATCCCTCTGTCCTGTGTGGACAACATCTATGGAGGTAGGGCTGGATCCCTCAGTCAGCTCTTCCTAGTGTCTTCTGTCTCATCCTCCTTCCTGTCTCTCTGTGTAATGTACCTGTGTGAAGTGTCTATGTAGTTAACCTGTTCAATCTGCTGTCAGTGTACGAGGACAAGAGAAAGCTGATCACAGGCGGGGTGGTGAAGAACAGGATTCCTTCTAAACTTGTAATCCACTGCAAAGACCTGCGAGTGTTTCAGTTTGCCCTCACCTACTGCTTGGAGGAGGATGCCAAACGGGTAGGCCTTCTGCGTCACTAAATATGACTTGATACAGTACATACTTGTACTTCCTGAGAAAGTCCGTACATACTTGTACTGTATGTATGTAATTTTTCTCTCCTGGTAGATCTTCCAGGGCATCGCTCACCACTGCTTGGAGCCCAAGTCTCTGAGGAACCTGTTTGCGTTTGCCTTCTGTGAGAAGAACAGTTTTCCAGGTGAACATGTGGCGCTGGGCCTAAACAACATGTAACATGTAATATGCATACATATATACTCATATTTCTCTTTTTACTTGATCTATTCGAGTGCCAGGTGATGATCTGGCTGTATGTGGTCCCCACAATGAGAATTTGCATGAAGATAATTTGTGTTTCATGGATATATTAATGATAATCCAACTGACTCTGAATATTATAACTATATATATATATATATATATATATATATATATATATATATATATATATATATATATATATATATATATATGCGTGTATGTACTGTATGTCAAAACTGTAAATATATATGTATATATATACAGACATTCAGGCAGCTCATCTTATCACTTCCCCTACCTTAGTATCACTGTATAGTGAACATACAGTTGTTTATACATATATGTATGCATATATATATATACACGTATGTGTGTACATACAAGTTTGACTTTCTCGGTGCTGATGTTTATTTGGCCCACTCAGAGAAGACAAGATAAGTTAGAGGAAGTGACAAGGTGAGGTTCAATGCTCTGCCTGAACCTCCCATTCAATTGGTTTGTAATTATTCATGTCCTTGCGTCCACAGGGCCGGTCATGTGGTCAGAGATGTAATGTCTTTTTGTATAATTGTGGTGGGATGGTACTGGTTTGGTGGGCTTATCAGAATGCGATATGTATTCTAACACCCCTAAACCTCATGTGTCAGTCTCGGTCCTCCACGTTTCATGAGGAAATAAACACGCAGTTTCGCTTCCATGCTGCGCTTTTCATGATCCTGTGCGTAACTCAGATTTCTGTCATTCAAATGTCCGTAATCTGCAAGTTCTGATGGTAAATTCCTTGTGTCCGTTTTGTTAGAATCATCAGTCACTCGACGGTTATGAGGTAAAAGTGTCAGGGCCTGGCTGCCTGCGGTAACACCCAGAGAGAGTAAGACTAGAGTGTGGTTAACACTGAATGACTTCCTTACAAACCGCCATGTTGCTCAGAAACACGTGGGGCAAACCGGGCTGAGGCCCATAGATGCAGCCCATGGGACTGGGCTGAGGCCCATAGATGCAGCCCATGGGACCGGGCTGGGCTCTGACGGAACAGTATACGGGCTGGGTGGGTTTGTTTGGCAGTAATATCACGTGGAGCAACATCATTTAGCCTCTTCAGCCGAGCATGCAACTAGTCTTTGGCGGCAGTAGCTCAGTGGGTAGAGCGGGTGGACAGAGCAGGTCGTCCAGTTACCGTAGGGTCGGCGGTTCGATCCCCTTGATCCCCCACCTCCTCCAACTGTCCACATGTTGAACCCCACAAATGTACTGATTTGTCGCTTTGGACAAAAGCGTCTGCTAAATGCCCCCTATATTTAGTCTTCTGTGATATGTTGTACAGAGGAAGAGAGATGAAGACCTGTTTTCTTGTAGAGATGAAGAGGCAGCAGAGGACGTTGATGTTTGATTCGCCAGAAGACTGGGCCCAGGACATGGGCAGACTAAGGGGGACCTGTCGACTGGTGTCTGAGAATTCACAGTTTGACCTTTCCCCCAAGTAAGTTTCTGACGGGTTTCCAGTTAAACGTTAATGTTAAAACCACGAGATGTTCTGATATTGTGATGACTGAGGGTCATTCTGGGGATGGAATGAGCAGCATGATGATGATGATGATGATGAGGTTTCCTGTTTCCTGTCCCACCCGACAGCCTACCCCAGTTCTTCATCGTTCCTGCCAGCGTCACCGAAGCTGACCTCACGCCCTTCCAAGGTCACGGGCTTCCAGTAAGACCCTCTAGATAACTCGCTATTCAGTTATTTATCTAGGTCTCAACAAACATGGGGAACATCTTCAGCAAGGGTTCTGCAGCCGGTGTTGTCAGGTGAAGGTTCTCGTTGCGGAACTTCTTTGGCCGGCGCTCTGCAGCTTGTGTTGAGACAGTGTGCAAGCTCCTGGTGTCTTATCTCAGAGAACTGCAAACAATCCAAGCAGCTGATTGGTTGTCTGAACCTGGAACAAAACTTGTTCTTAAACTCTTCTACAAACTCAGACTTGGTTCAGGTCCTCTGTAGCAGTGGTTCTGTTGTTTCCAGATGTGGTGCTGGTCCTCTGTAGTGATGGTTCTGTTGTTTCCAGATGTGGTGCTGGTCCTCTGTAGTGATGGTTCTGTTGTTTCCAGATGTGGTGCTGGTCCTCTGTAGTGATGGTTCTGTTGTTTCCAGATGTGGTGCTGGTCCTCTGTAGTGATGGTTCTGTTGTTTCCAGATGTGGTGCTGGTCCTCTGTAGTGATGGTTCTGTTGTTTCCAGATGTGGTGCTGGTCACACCATAGTGGCTGTGCTCTTTTCAAGACCTCCTCGCTGTCGACCACTCTCCTGCAAGAGGACGCAGTCGCACAGGCCTACATGGAGAAGTAAGATCAACTCCTAACCTACTGCTAACCCCTAACCCTAACCCCAACCCCTTACCTCAGCACCAAGGCCACAGTGGCCGTAACACTCACCCTAAGCACAGCTTGTTCATAACCATGCCTTCCTCTTGTTCATGTCCTTGCTCTAGAGTAGCCAGCCCTGGTTGCTACACGGTCTCCACTCCTTGCCACATAGATTGTGTGTGATGTGCTAAGTTGTCATGTGTTGTCATGGCTACAGCACATGTGAGACAGGGAGTCTTCAGGAAGGAACTGCCGGTAACATCCTGTCCCTGCACAATGCTTTTCTTGTGTCCAGAATGCTGACGGCTGTGGCCCACAACTACCTGTTCTCTGTGAAGACAGAAGACCTCTCAGACACGCTACCCTCCGTCGCTGACGTGCAGCTCGCCTACAACAAGTTCAAACAGTTCTTCCTCATTGGTCAGTGGGATAGCCAATAGAGCCCGTGGTTGACCTTCCATTTCTTAGCAGACGTCTTTAGGCTGAGGCTGAGGAGTGTCAAAGCAAGAGTCAGACTTCTGTCTGCAGTACAAACCAGGGAGAGTGTAGGAATCAGAAACACAATGCAAGGCTTTTGTTTGAACTGGTGGTAAAAAAGTTATTGATCAGCACTCAACAATGTGAGGGAGAGCTGTGTTTATTGGCGGGTTCTCTTTTCGTTGACAGAGAACACGACAGACTTCTGGGTCTCCGATGTGAAGTGGTTATCCTCTCTGGACAACTGTGGCTGGTTGGACATCATCAGGTGACCTCCCCATGCATTCATTGAACCCTGACCTTTGACTTGTGGGGGTTGGGGTGCTAACGCTTTTGGTGAAACCCCAGGCAGTGTCTGCAGAAGGCGATGGAGGTGGTGGAGTGTTTGGAGAAGGAAAACGCCAACGTCCTCATCATGGGTAGGTCATTCAAATCCATCTGGACAATTCATAAAACTACAAACTTTACTATTAATAAAACTACAAATGTAACTATTAATAAACTACAAACTGGACTATTTATAAAACTACAAACTAGACTTGTAGTAAAATTGCAAACGGGACTATTCATACCATTACAGACTGGACAGTTTTTTTTTGGCAGTATAATTCTCTTGCTAAACGAGTCTACATGGGTTCGTGGCAATGCTACACAATGCTCTCTGGTATCATGCTGATGCTACCTGGCGATGCTAAACAATGCCACTGTGTTCTTCCAGAGGAGGGCGGTGCGGATCTGTGCTGTGTCATCTCCAGCCTGGCGCAGCTGATGCTTGACCCTTTCTACCGCACGCTGCTAGGCTTCCAAAGCCTCATCCAGAAAGAGTGGGTCGCTGGGGGTCACCGCTTCCTAGACCGCTGCAACCAGCTGCACCTCAAGGACAAAGAGGTGGACACCGAGCTCATTGTCGTTAGCTCATTGTCGTCACTACCTCATTACCAGAGGGACCCCATGCAGGAAATGTTCAGGAACATTGACGGGAAAGCTGCATGTGTGAAAGGGCCGTAATCGCTCTGGTGCCTGCATAAGAATTTATCCTCCACAATCAAATGATGAAATTGATCATTTGATTCTCTCTGTCTCTCCGTCTCTCTCTCTCTCTCTCTCTCTCTCTCTCTCTCTCTCTCTCTCTCTCTCTCTCTCTCTCTCTCTCTCTCTCTCTCACTCTCACTCTCACTCTATAGAAGGTGTCTCCTGTGTTCCTCCTGTTCCTGGAGTGTGTATGGCAGCTGGTTGGGCAGTACGGTCCATCCTTCCAGTTCACTGAGACCTACCTGACTGTCCTGTCAGACAGTCTCCACGTCCCTGTGTTCTCCACCTTCCTGTTCAACTCCCAACACCACCGGCACAGCTTCATCCAGGTGGAGTCACCGTTGCATACAGAACACTGTTGTTACACCATCTTCACATAGAGAACACTGTTGTTACACCACCTTCACATAGAGAACACTGTTGCTACACCACCTTCACATACAGAACACTGTTGTTACACCACCTTCACATACAGAACTCCTACCTGACATGTGCTACCTGTCGTGTGCTAGCTTCTACCTGATGCGTTAGCTCCTACTTGACGTGTGTTAGCTCCTACCTGACGTGTGCTAGCTCCTACCTGACATGTGCTACCTGTCGTGTGCTAGCTTCTACCTGATGCGTTAGCTCCTACTTGACGTGTGTTAGCTCCTACCTGACGTGTGCTAGCTCCTACCTGACATGTGCTACCTGACGTGTGCTAGCTCCTACTTGACGTGTGTTAGCTCCTACCTGATGTGTGCTAGCTCCTACCTGACATGTGCTACCTGACGTGTGCTAGCTCCTACCTGATGTGTTAGCTCCTACCTGACGTGTGTTAGCTCCTACCTGAAATGTTAGCTCCTACCTGATGTGTTAGCTCCTACCGAGCGTATGCTAGCTCCTACCTGACTTGTGTTAGCTCCTACCTAAAGTGTTCGCTCCTACCTGACATTTGTTGTAGGCGGAGTCTTGCAGCGTGCTGAGATGTCCCGTGGCCTGGGACTGGTCGGTCCAGTTTGACTGCAAGGCTCAGGAACTCTTCATCAACCCTCTGTACACCGAGAAGACCCGGAACCAGAGGGCTTCTCAGAGGTCCCTGCTGCACAAGGTTACACCATTATCAACTATCATTTTTCTATCCATTATCAAATATCATTATCCTTTCCATGGAGAGGGCTAGGTAAATGTGAATGTAGAGTTGTTATAGATTGTCCCTCAGACGTATGGAGATGTCCCGCCTCTTCCACTGTTTCCAATGGAAACTTATTTCAGAAAGAATATGCACAGTAGCCAACGGTGAGAGCCACTGAATTTAAAGGTGTCCTTCCCCGAAAAACCTGTTTAGTACTTGCCCTTTTGAAATACGATAGGTCACTCCGAGGTGCATACACATGCTTGGACGTGGAAATGTTCTTCTACCCCCATTGCATGCATTAGCCAATGTAAGAAAATAGACGGATAAACGAGCGAGTCAGAAAAGCTTTACCAACTGAAGTAATTTGGTGAATTAGTATGCATAGGAGGCATGCTCGCCTACTTTGGCTTGCGCCCGCCTGCAGTTTGTCACAGTGCTGTTCGCCAATCAGAGGCGAGTCATTTAAATGTCATGAATATTCATGAGTAAGAGCCGAAAGACCACCGCAAAATTAATGAAATAGCGATGCAATGACACCTTTTAAGCAAATCTGTCAAGCCATTAATTTGTCGTAAATCTGAACAGTAACGTTGAGTTATGTGTGAAACCACTCTGTGTGCGACATCTCTTCTCTTGTACAATATTCCACCAACACGTATGCTGCCTGATGCGTTTGGTCCAGCGTCTCCAGGTCCTGCAACCAGGAGGGAATGAGTCGGACCCAGGGTTAGAGTTAGGGTCAGCTCATGTGATTACACCGGCCCAGTCAACTTAACCTTCTGTTAATCCTGTGTGTCCTTCAGCACCAGAGACAGCTGTCCCTGCCCAGCTCTGGCTTCAAGCTGTCCCCTAAGAGGGGCTTCTTCAAGGAGGAGGCGGACAGCCTGAAGAAGATCCTGCGGGTCAAGAGACTGAGTCGCTGGATGCTCTCCCCGGACCCCAGCTCCTCCTCGTCCAGGGAGTTCTTCCAGGCCTGGTGGGTCCGGCCGCTGGACTACCACGGCCTGATCCTGCCCTGTGTGGACGGGCCCTGGCTGCGCCTGTGGATGCAGCGCTACCTGCGCTGGATGCAGGAGGTGCAGATCTTCGGCGGAGGCCTGGTCACCGTCCTCAACCGGGTGTACGGCCTCCTGGAGGAGGTGCGCGGGCTGCGGAGGGAGCTGGACCACCGGGGGGGCACCGGCCCCCCGTCCGCGGCCCGCCACCAGAGGACCAGGCTCCCCGGGTCGGAGGCCCAGGCGAAGGGGTCCCTGGTCCACATGTCCTCCTCCTTCCCCTTCACTGCTCTGAGGAGCAACTCCTATAGGCCCTCCATCCCCAGCAGCCAGCTGCACGGGCTGGGAGCGCCGGGGGAACTAGGGGGTGGGGCGCAGGATCTGGACGACCTGGGCTCTGCAGTCTGACCGGCTGGGTCAGGCCCGGGCGGCACTCGTCTCTGTACGGGGATCTGTGCTGCAGAACTTTGACGTTTCAGGTGAAGAAACACTGAAGCATTGATCCCCCCGGGAGGATAACCCTAACCCTAACCCCAACCCTGGGAGGCTGCTTCAAGGCCTTGTGTCCGGAGACGCCAGCCCTCCAACAGAATACACCACTCAGAAGAATTGGGATTCATTCTAGAAGAAAGCTAGCATTATAATCACCCCTCAGGGACACATTGGATTAAACTGTTTCTGATTGGTTGATAATACCAATAGCGTGCGCTTCTGCGTGTGGGGACCCAAAGGTTTGTTTCATTAATCCACAGGGTTGATTTAGCGTAGCTGCACGAGGACTGAGGCCATCTGATCTATGCACTAGAGCCAAGAGAGCAATACAAAGCCTGGATGAACCAGGTTCCATAGCCAATACTGTGTGTCTGTGATTTTAATCCAGTTAACAAGCCATGCCAGGATTTAACGGTTTCTATTGACTTTCAGATGTTTCAGGTGTTTGGATTGTCTTTGTTCAATAACCGTTTCTATGTTTGCTTGTCGTCAGTGCCCCCTGGTGGTGGGGAGAGGAACGTGTTTGAACGTCAGCAGTGTGTGTTTGCTTTGGGAAACTCAGAATTTGTTATTACTTTCACCAGTCATAAGAAATGACCGTGTCACAGTCAATCTATACACATTCCATTTAAGTAAGAAAGACAAACAATTCAAAAGTGGCTTTTAATCCAAAGATCTGTTTATTTGAGTCCCACAAGTGTGTCATGGTTTGTTTTACATTCCTACAGTGTTGTACGGTTCTTTCTTTCTCAGCTCATTCAGTTACTACATATTGTGTTAACGTCATCGCTGGCTATGAAGCCCTCCCATTCTGTAAGGCGACCTCTGGAACATAACGACAAGATCCTGAGCTCATTAAGACATGAAATCATGGAGTCATTACAACATGAAATCATTTAGTTGAACTTAAGATTAGAACATTGCAACAACAGTGAAACATGAAAAAGTGTTTTCTGAGCTGTGAACACAACCCATGATGGAGAGTCTTTAGACCAAATGAAATGCCTTTTACTACTGATAAGCCGTTATTATTATTATTATTAGAGGATATATCATATAATTATTGTATGGATGAATTCATGTTTATATTGTTGTTTAATACACTTAGCGAATATCACATTAGAGTAGGACAACTTTTACAACATGTTTGTGTGCTGCTCTCTCTATACTGGAAGCTACTGCTGTCGCAGATGTTATGATGTCATTTTATACGCGTTCTTTCCACTACTGATTTAACGTTGAAGCTTTAGTGTATATTCTAACCTGCCTTAGCACTGAAACTGTAATGTTGAAGCTTTATATATTTTAACCTGCCTTAGCACTGAAACTCTGCTGATCGTCTTCCAAAGTTTCTGAGCACTTCAGAATGAAATAAAATATTCTTTAACCCAGGTGCATCTCCTCTGGTCAATTACCAATTCATCACTAGCAAATTTTCTTGCTTAAAAAGTGCATTTAACACACTTTGAAATCATCAATGCATATTTATAAATAGACAATTTCAAGTATAGTTTAAGTTACAAGTAAGTTATTTGTATAACTTAGTAAGACATACAGGAGCCACGGAAGGACTGATAGTTAGTGATGATAGTGGTGATTAGGAGGTTGACTGATAGTGATGCAGTAGGTTAAAAAAAACATTAATCAATAAAGCTATGGGGAAAAAAAATTAGGGAGGATAATGTACTATTATGTACACCCCCCTGGGAGATCTACATGCTAGGATAATTCCTATCTGGCTAGGAGGATATAGACCTACCTGCTGGGAGGCTGAAGTCAACCCAGACAGTGCAGCCCTTCATTTAAGTTCTACCTACCTGGGACGATTCAGTTCTACCTATGAGGTCCACCTGTTTGGGGTCTGTAGGCCTACATGCCGGGAGGCCGGCCCATCTCGGTGCCACATCCTCTGCTCCGCCAGCGCCATCTTGGATCCTGGTGGTAAACAGACGCGGCTCCGACTCCGTTAGTTTAACACAGCACCCCGACACCCTTATTTTAACACCCTTAGTTTAACACCCAGCACCCAACCGCTGCATGTATCCGCGCCATCGGTCTGCTTAGTCTCGGTCCGAGAGGTTTGGTGTGAGGTCGTTCGTGGCGTCTTGCTGTGTATCTGAGACATGACTTCCCTGAGCCAGAGGAGCTCGGGCCTGGTGCAGCGCCGGACCGAGGCGTCGCGTAGCGCCGCGGCCGACAAGGAGAAGCCCTCCGCCGGGGAGGAGGCCGAGCCGCGCCGGGGAGATGAGCCGGAGGACGAGGAGCAGGGAGACTCCAAGGAGACGCGGCTCACCCTGATGGAGGAGGTGCTGCTGCTCGGCCTGAAGGACCGGGAGGTGAACACTGCTCCCTCGTTTCTCTCAACAGCGTTGTATTAGCTAAACTCCCATGTACAGACAGGTTGTTGTGTTCTCCAGGTTATAAACCACCATCTCTCTATAACATGTAGGGTTAGGACTGTATAACATGTAGCGTTATGACTCTATAACATGTAGCGTTAGGACTATAACATTTAGGGTTATGACTCTTAAAATGTAGGGTTCGGGTTATCTTAAACAACTAGACATGGTGTTAAACTACCATCTCTATAACGTGTAGGGTTAGGACTCATACACGTAACCATCCTAACAACTAGACATGCTGGTAAACCCTGTGCTGATCAATATGGACGTGTGTGTGTGTGTGTGTGTGTGTGTGTGTGTGTGTGTGTGTGTGTGTGTGTGTGTGTGATAATAATCAGCCCTCTGATATTTCAAACAAATCTGGCATGGGCTTTTTTTGTGTGTGTTGATGAATTGAGTTATTACACACAAGTGTTTCAGAAAGTTTCAGAAACATGTGCTGAAACTTATATCTCTATCTCAATACATTGCTGACAAAGTGGTCAAACCATCAGCTTTCTACTCATTAGTATGTTGTTCAGATTCTCTTGTATTTGGGAAATGTCTTTTGTCAATCTTCATTTTAATGTCATTAAAATTTAATTCAGGCTGGTGTGCAGTACATACTAGTAGTAATATAGCATGCAATTCCTACCTATCACCTCCTGTGGAGATCTGAGACAGACAGACAGAAATACTTTAATGATGCCTGAGGGAAATTGCAGTTACAATACTCCGGGAAAAGAAAAGAAAAGGCAGTGCAGAAATTAAGTGAAGTACCGTGTAGAAATATAAATATCTTATATGAAAATATGTAACAATGTACATAAATATACAAAAATGTACATACATCTAGGCATACACTATAGAAGTAAGTAGCATACACAAAGACATAGCATGTACGGTAAGCAGAGTTAATGAATGAACAGTTATGTGGTGACCACTAAGGTGATAGTGACCACATAAAGAGGGAGTGGCTGACACTCAGAGGGAGGTGTTGTAATGTTTGAAGAAATTGATACAACAGAACTTGTTTGGGCTTTATTGTGCAGCAGGAGATTGAGGGTAGTTAAGATAAGGTCCCCAGGTTGATCTTCATTCCTTTGTAAACCAGGTCAACTTGTTTTACCTTTGTCCGGGATGTTGGCTGACCATTAATCCATACTTCAACCTGCATGGTCACTACATGCAGATGAATTTCAGTATTTGATTAACTCCAGAGGGGGATACAGTGTATGCAGAGCCAGTATAGACACCACAATGACCTGAGATAAGTTGACAGGGTTGGGAGTTAGTGGTAGTAGCTTCCTCAGAGGGTTAGGGTTAGGGTTAGGCTTAGGGTTAGTCACTCATGGAGCTCCTTAACCCCGGGGCTCAGGGTCGGGCAGATAGGACAGCTCAGGCCGAGGTTGCTGTAGCTGTGTGTGTTGGGAAGGAGGTGAGGTGAAACTGGAGAGAGAGGTTTGTCTGGATGGAGTGAAGTGTGGGGAGGGAGTGAGGTGTTTGGAGGGAGTGAGGTGTGGGGAGGGAGTGAGGTGTGTTTGGAGGGAGTGAGGTGTGGGGAGGGAGTGAGGTGTTTGTAGGGAGGGAGGTGTGTTTGGAGGGAGTGAGGTGTGGGGAGGGAGTGAGGTCTGGGGAGGGAGTGAAGTTTGGAGAGGGAGTGAAGTGTGGGGAGGGAGTGAGGTGTTTGTAGGGAGGGAGGTGTGTTTGGAGGGAGTGAGGTGTGTTTGGAGGGAGTGAGGTGTGGGGAGGGAGTGAGGTGTTTGGAGGGAGGGAGGTGTGTTTGGAGGGAGTGAGGTGTGGGGAGGGAGTGAGGTGTGGGGAGGGAGTGAAGTTTGGAGAGGGAGTGAAGTGTGGGGAGGCAGTGAGGTTGCTGTTTGACTTGGCTCAGTGCCACCAGAACTACAAACATGGATGAGATGTAGTGCTCAACTTGTAGTAAACATTGCCGAAGTCCTTTGGATTTCAGAGGGATAGATGTCATTTCATTTGTATTGATTTCTGTGTGTTCAGCATCATTGGCTCCACATCCTGACCCTCATGATATGTACAGGGTCAATCGTTGTGCTAAGTAGGTTACGTGTTGTGAACCTTGACCGTGTGATATAGCAACATAGCACAGACGGGATTGCTTCGCGGACGCCAGTGCCCTCCTCACTCCGCTGAGGGGAGCGAGGCGGTGCAGCCTATTACCCTGGAGAAGCGTTTTGAGGCCGATCCCCCGGTGGAGCGGGATGTCAGGCTCCAGATCGACAACGCCTCTCGTCATGAGCTGGTTAAAGCGTCTAGCAGTCAACGCTGGGTCATGCTTCATATGTAGAGGCAGAACAACCTCGAGCACACACTGATTTTGGTTTTGGTGAAAGTCCTCAGTTGAATGCCAGATCAAATCCCCCGGGTTTTTTTTTGTTTCCCCAAAATGTTGCCCTATCGCCATGGCTTTGTCGATGATCACCTGCCAAACCTTAACAAGCAGGTCAGATGAGCCAGACTGAGGAAGGTAAAAGTAGTCTGATACCTCAGACTATATCCACACACAGATTGGTCCATGATTAGGTATTATTACAACCCATGGTTGTTATTATTATTATTATTATTATTATTAAAAGAGTGCTTATTAGAAGGTTGCTTGTGGCAGAATTGGCCCAGCAGCTCACAGCACGTTGGGAGAGAGTGTAAGCTGAGCTCAGTGACAGGAGATGTTTTTTAACTGTTGACCACTAACCTTCAAGGTGGGCCCGCTCTAACATTTAAAAACACCCAACCCCCTGCCTAACTGTATACATTTTTGTAAATAATTACACCAGGACTGTGGGACAAACGCTCTGCTTTTCAAGGGGTTGACTTTCAAATGTCTTTACTGAAGTGTTTGTGCCGCAGGGCTACACCTCGTTCTGGAACGACTGCATCTCGTCCGGGCTGCGCGGCTGCATGCTCATCGAGCTAGCGCTGCGCGGCCGGCTGCAGCTGGACGCATGCGGCATGCGGCGCAAGAGTCTGCTGGCCAGGAAGGTGAGGCTCCTCTAGATCTCCTGCTCTGGATCTGGTCTACTCCTCTAGACTCCTCCTCTGGATCCGGTCCACTGCTCTGGTTCTGGTCTACTCCTCTCGATCTGGTCTCCTGCTCTGGATCTAGTCTCCTGCTCTGGATCTGGTCCACTGCTCTGGATCTAGTTTATTCCTCTAGATCTCCTGCTCTGGATCCGGTCCACTGCTCTGGATCTGGTCTACTCCTCTAGATCTTCTGCTCTACATGTAGATCCGGTCCACTGCTCTGGATCTGGTCTACTCCTCTAGATCTGGTCCACTGCTTTGGATCTGGTCTACTCCTCTAGAACTGGTCCACTGCTCTGGATCTGGTCTACTCCTCTAGATCTGGTCCACTGCTCTGGATCTGGTCTACTCCTCTAGAACTGGTCCACTGCTCTGGATCTGGTCTACTCCTCTAGATCTTCTGCTCTGGATCCGGTCCACTGCTCTGGATCTGGTCTACTCCTCTTGATCTGGTCCACTGCTCTGGATCTGGTCTATTCCTCTAGATTTGCTCCTCTGCTCTCGATCTCACATCACGTTGGACACGTCGCTTGACGTTGTTTTGCCCTAACTGAAAAAAGACATATTTATTTAATTATTGTATTCCTCTGTCCAGCGGTCAAGTCCAAACCAATACTGTGACAGCGTGCTTAAGTGCACACCAGAAACCCCACAGAAACCAGCTTTCCCGCATACCCTCGTGGCTATGCAACCATGATGTGGTTACTCTGCCAAAGCGGGTTTCCTCTGCATGTGAACCTTTTCCTCTGCTCCGTCCTCCAGGTGGTGTGTAAGTCGGACGCCCCCACGGGGGACGTTCTGCTGGACGAGGCTCTGAGACACGTGAAGGAGACGCAGCCGCCCGAGACAGTGCAGAGCTGGATCGAGCTGCTCAGCGGTGAGTTAGCTCCCGGCTAGCAAGTCCATCCATCCGAGGGCACTCATCAGCATTGACTGAGCTCTGTTCACTCGGGTAGCTCCTGGCTAGCTTGTCCAGAATGTTAGAGAGGCCAACGCTGGGCATGCGGGCAACTATCGCTTTTAATGGGTGTTGAATCAAGTATTTAAATGTTTGTCTTTTAATGTGTTCAAGGTGGGATTCTGAAGGGTGCTTGAGTGTATTCATCCACTCTCCCTAGAGACGTGGAACCCTCTGAAGCTTCAGGTCTGAATGGTCCTGTGTGTGTGTGTGTGTGTGTGTGCGCGTGCAGGGGAGACGTGGAACCCTCTGAAGCTCCACTACCAGCTGAGGAACGTGCGCGAGCGCCTGGCCAAGAACCTGGTGGAGAAGGGCGTCCTGACCACCGAGAAGCAGAACTTCCTGCTGTTCGACATGACCACCCACCCGCTCACCAACAACAACATCAAGCAGCGGCTGATCAAGAAGGTCCAGGAGGCGGTCCTGGAGCGCTGGGTCAACGACCCGCAGCGCATGGACAAGCGGCTGCTGGCGCTCATCTTCCTGGCGCACTCGTCGGACGTGCTGGAGAACGCCTTTGCGCCGCTGCTGGACGAGCAGTACGACCTGGCCATGAAGAGGGTCCGCCAGCTGCTGGACCTGGAGCCCGAGGGGGAGAGCATGAAGCCCAACGCTAACGAGCTGCTGTGGGCCGTGGTGGCGGCCTTCACCAAGTGATGGGGGGCGGGGGGGGGGGGGGGGGGGGGGGGGGGGGGAGGGAGGGAGGGGGTGGGAGGGGTTGCCACGGTAGCAGGTTTGGACTCAGAGGGAGGGTGGGAGAGAGTGAGAGCTCTTATTGGCTGCCCGCACAGTGACTTTAAAGACTGGAGATAACTCCTCCCCCCCCGTGGCAAAGGAATGAGATGCCACGGATCATGCCCGAATCTGGCCCAGATCCAGCCCAGATCCGGCCCAGAGCTTGCCCAGATCCAGTCCAGATCCGGCCCAGATCCGGCCCAGATCCAGTCCAGATCCAGTCCAGATCCGGCCCAGATCCAGTCCAGATCCGGCGCATCTACTTTTCCCTCGTCTTGCTTTTCTTTCTGCTTGTAGATAAAAACTCCTTTTTTGTGGTGCCAGACGACTCTCTGCTCGCTGGTCGTCTGGAAAATAAACCGAACTAATTCTTCAGAACAGAATCTCACGGTGGATGCTGATTGGCCCCCCTGGTGTGATGTCAGAGCGTACAGCCCTGACCTGAAGCATGCAGAGCGTTTAGTTTGTTGTTCGCTTTGTCCCAACATGGCTACACTACACCCCCCCCTTGACCCACGGGACGCATGGATCAGCCAATCAGAGGGCGCTTTAGTACCAGGTGATGTCACGCGTGGTGCTATCGGAGTGTTTTGATTGGTGGAAGTATCGCCCTTTAAGTACAGCGTCATGCAGACATCAGGTGAGAAGGAGGACGTGTTTGTTTCTTGTTACATTCCTTATTTTTCATTAAATATTTTGTTGTCATAAGTGTCTCCGTTCGCTTGGATGTCACGGTGACGATTTCAGCGTTGTCCACCAGAGGGCGTCATCTCCCCGTGAGACTTCTGGAGCCATCGCCATATCTTTTACTTTTCATATGAAATCTTTTGTTTAGTTTCTCGGAAGCTTGATACAAGTTTTCACATTTCTTTTGCTACTATGAGAGAGAGAGCGAGCGAGAGAGAGAGAGAGAACTGTTTTACTTTCTTTTACTATAAGAAAAAATAAAGTACGACCTTGAAAGTGCCTAATCATAGTGTTGCTTTAATGTTTATTGAAAGTGTGGGTCAGTCACAGTGAATGTTCTGTGTTCTGAGAAGCCAGCTGTTCAAAATCAAACAAAATCAATAATGAAAATGAATACGAATACACAATAACCATGTTATTTTAACAAAACGTGCTGAATCATATGACAGATGAATGGTTGCGCGAAACAAGCATTGTTTTAAAAATGGTTGAAGTTAAATTGGTTAAAGGGAATCCGAGAGGCAGAGGAACGTCTCACTAGTGTATACATGTTGAAGCACTAGTGAATGTTGAAGCACCACTAGAGGGCGCCCAACCATCATTTCAGTGACCATGGGGCTTATTGTGCTCTGCCCAAGATTATAGAAAACATAAGTAGTATCTATAGGAAGGCCTTCTGTAGTGTAACTACACATGTATGAATGAACAGTTCATAGTATCTATAGGCAGGCCTTCTGTAGTGTAACTACACATGTATGAATGAACAGTTCATAGTATCTATAGGCAGGCCTTCTGTAGTGTAACTGCATATGTATGAATAAACAGTTCATATAGGTAGGTCCTCTGTAGTGTAACTACACATGTATAAATGAACAGTTCATATTATCTATAGGTAGGCCTTCTGTAGTGTAACTACACATGTATAAATGAACAGTTCATATTATCTATAGATAGGCCTTCTGTAGTGTAACTACACATGTATGAATGAACAGTTCATAGTATCTATAGGTAGGCCTTCTGTAGTGTAACTGCATATGTATGAATAAACAGTTCATATAGGTAGGTCCTCTGTAGTGTCACTACACATGTATAAATGAACAGTTCATATTATCTATAGATAGGCCTTCTGTAGTGTAACTACACATGTATGAATGAACAGTTCATAGTATCTATAGGAAGGCCTTCTGTAGTGTAACTGCACATGTATGAATGAACAGTTCATAGTATAGGCAGGCCTTCTGTAGTGTAACTGCACATGTATGAATGAACAGTTCATATAGGCAGGCCTTCTGTAGTGTAACTACACATGTATGAATGAACAGTTCATATAGGTAGGTCCTCAGTAGTGTAACTACACATGTATGAATGAACAGTTCATAGTATCTATAGGTAGGCCTTCTGTAGTGTAACTACACATGTATGGATGAACAGTTCATAGTATCTATAGGCAGGCTGACTACATTAATAACTATACACATACATGAATAATTGGTAGTATCTATAGGTAGGCTTATTATAGTATAGTATAGTATAGTATTGTATAGTATAGTATAGTATGATAGTATAGTCACTACACAGTACCTATAGTTGTGAATAATACTGAAAATAGTGAAAATCTTTTCGGAGTCGCTGAGGTAAAGGTTTCCCTTTCATACACGCTCACAAGGCCCCAGGAGGGCTTTCATCATGTGGCCGTGTCACACACACACACACACACACACACACACACACACACACAAGCACGCACGCACACACACACACACGCACGCACGCACGCACACACGCACGCACGCACGCACACACAGGCATGCACACACACACACACAAGCACGCACGCACGCACACAACACACACACACACACACACACACACACACACCATGTAACCCGTGTGTGTGTGTGTGTGTGTGTGTGTGTGTGTTTTACAGCTAAACGGGATTGTTTTTTTTCTCCAGGCATTCAGATTTCAAGGTCAGGTTTCTGTAGCAACAAGATGCTGTCAAACGTTTTGATTTCCTGACAAACACAAGTTTTCCTTTTCTTGCTAACAGCCCATGGCTTTGTTCTGGTGTTCAGATCATATGGGCTGGGTTCTGATGGGTTAGTCTTATTGTTATGGGGTCTGTAGTTAATGTATAATGTAGATTATCTTATATTGTTCATATATTATTGACTAGTTCATGGTATATAAGTATGATGATGTTATATTAGACTAGTTCATGGTAATAATAATAATAATAATAATAATAATAATAATAATAATAATAATAATAATACATACATACATAGGTTTTATATAGCGCTTTTCTCGGTACCCAAAGACGCTTTAATGGTATGTATGTAGATGTTAGTATCAGTATGTACAGTACGTGTGTTGACTGACTAGTTTCTTCAGATCTGATCATACATAACTTTTGGACCAAGGCTGATGGATGTTAGTTAGAATGTTAGTCAGTGTTAGTTAGAATTTTAGTCAGTGAGTACGTTAGTTAGAATGCTAGTCAGTGAGTATGTTAGTTAGAATGTTAGTCAGCGATTATGTTAGTTAGAATGTTAGTCAGTGAGTATGTTAGTTAGAATGTTAGTCAGTGAGTATGTTAGTTAGAATGTTAGTCAGCGATTATGTTAGTTAGAATGTTAGTCAGTGAGTATGTTAGTTAGAATGTTAGTCAGTGAGCATGTTAGTTAAGGATTATCACCTCGTTTCCCATCTCCAACCTACAACAACCTGTGATCACTTTCACCATTATCCATTGATCCCAATGACAAGACCTACATCTAAACGCACGCACACACATGCACACACAGGTACACAAACACGCACACACTCAGCAGTAATGAAGCCTGTTCTGATGTTATGGGGGCTGTTGGCAGCAGACAGGATGGGGGGCTGGAGCAGCTTGTCTGACGGCTTGTTAGAGTCTCCTCCTCAGGGGCCCACGGCTGTCTCACAGCCTCGTTAGCCCAGCACCTACCCACACCGGATGCACCCACTCTCCCTCTCCCTTCTACTCTCTCTCTCTCTCTCTCTCTCTCTCTCTCTCTCTCTCTCTCTCTCTCTCTCTCTCTCTCTCTCTCTCTCTCTCTCTCTGTCTCTCTCTCTGTCTCACTCTCTCGCTCTCCCTAACCCTCTCTCTCTCTGTCTCTGTCTCTCTCTCTTCTCTCTCTCTCTCTCTCTCTCTCTCTCTCTCTCTCTCTCTCTCTCTCTCTCTCCTCTCATTCAGCTGTAATTGTGTTATTGGCATGACAGATCATTTTTGTACTGTAAAAAGTAAATAACAATAAAATGCTAATATGCAGTATGGGACAATGTCATTATTATACAATCTTAGATTACATTTTGTTAAATTGAATTATGACTTATTTTTTTGCCCCTCAGCTTGTGGCCAAGATAGATAATACTACTGCTCTGCCCTTGAGTAAGCATGCCCTGCCAATAGAAAGTGATGTAGTTCCATTCCCACCCATGTTGCCAAAATAAACCGCTCTCGGAGAGAATGAATGGATGAATGAGGTCATAGGTAGGGTTAGGTTTTTGTGTCTATTCTTTTTTTGTTTGTCAAAGATGTTTTGTGCGCTGGCACAACACCTTCCCTTCCTGTCTTTTTTTAGTTTTTTGTCATTATTGTTTTTGTCTTTTTTCTTTTTTCTTTTTTTCGGAAAATATATAATATTTTTTCTTTTATGTAAAAGTGGCGATGTGTGTGTGGGTGGAGTGTATGGGGAGATTTGCAGCAGCTGGGGTCTAAGGAAGGGTCAGCTTGAGGGATCATTACAGGCTTCACCAAACAAACACGTTTTTCACATCACTTTCCGGGAACTGCCACAATCTTCATTTCATTGACCAACATGTTGTACTTTTTAAGGATGATGACAACATGATGAGGCAGGATGGAAACCTTTCCTGCAGTGAGTGATGAAGATGCTGCCCATGTCGAGGACCACCAGGGGTGTTTCCACAGCAGCGTGGAAGCTTCACGGTTCTGGGCCCTTTATGGGAACAATATTTGAGTATACAAAATATTACATACAAAACATACAAAAAACATACAATATATCCCACCATCTCACTGCTGACCAAACATCCGCTGATGGAGGCAGGGGCGTGCTGGTGAACTACAGCCTGGGGCTTTCATTGTCAGTTCAATAAAGAGACGCAGAGGCTGATTCATGTGTTCATGTGCTCATGATGAGCACAACCTGGGTTCTCTCATGTGTCCACAATACCGATACGTCCTTCAAATGGGTCAAGGAACTCTTCCACCAAGGCAATCGCCCTCTGGCTCGATCAACACTTTGTGGAGCTAATAACCACTGACCTGGCAGACACTTTCATCTGTCGCCATTATTTATTCATGGAGTTCATGTCGTTTTTTTTGGTGATTTTGTGGAAAGTCAGCATTTCCCTGCTCGAAGAAAGAACGCTCAGCTGACCAAAGTCCTCGGCAGTAAGTTCAAGTCCCTGATGCTGACGTTCAAGGTGGTCTCTGGGTCTGCACCCACCTCCTAACTCCACCCTGCTAACACCACCCTCCCAACACTAACTCCACCCTCCTGTCCCTGCCTTTGTTTTAACATGTTTTAAACAATACATGAAGCACACAAACTCATGAGTGGCCAGGTGGTATAGTAGCTACAGGATAATGGCCACGCGGTGTAGCTACAAGATGGTGGCTAGGAGATGTAGCTACAGGATGGTGGCTAGGTGGTTTAGTAGCTACAGGATGATGGCTAGGTGGTGTAGTAGCTACAGGATGATGGCTAGGTGGTGTAGTAGCTACAGGATGGTGGGTAAGTGGTGTAGCTACAGGATAGTGGCCAGGTGGTGTGCGTCTAGGTGGCTCAGACTGCAGCACCTGCATGTTGGGTATATTATTGGGTTGAACCTTACAGTCAGTACAGTTTTCCACCATTACTGAAATCAATAAAACCTGCTAAACTTGAGGTCTTGTTCCGGTAGCATCTCTACACTCTGGGACAGAGTGTTTACATATCCATATGTTAACATATGTCTACAACAACTATACGTTCTGTCCAGATGTTTTACATAAACTATAAGTTCTGTCCAGATGTTTTACTGAGACTCGTGCAGCATAACCACATGTACTTTGGATAAAGTTATTGTAGCATAGTCTGCTAAATGAGTAAAAGAGTTGGGTTAGGGTTAGGTTAGGGTTAGTCTGGTCCAGCTCCATCCCCCCCCCCCCCCCCCCCAACCAGATTGATGCTCGGCCTTGTTTTATAGGAGTGCTATATTGATTACACCACTGCTTGTCAGTGGTGCATAAAATTAACACAGTGTTATAGGCCCATGGATTTGTGTCAACAGCTGACAAGATAACCCATTACTGGAGGAACATTCCTCATTTGTTTTGGTTTATTCTGAAGTATACAGCAACACTGGACAACAGCCCATAATAACTCTATTACCTGGTGGGCCGTCGATAGTCACTAATCCT
>JAXIVH010000015.1:4055090-4075090 GCA_036785325.1 Urophycis tenuis
TGGCTGATCAATTAACCAATGACCACGAGGTCAGCTCCTGTTAAATCTGTCAGAATGATGCCTCAATATGTCATTTGTCAACACAAATCTCGATATTCTATCTCCCTCTTTACATATAGAATTTATATTTTACGGGTATATATTGCAGCATCCTGATCCTTCTATGACCTGGACATGTGGAGACAATCATGTGATCTTTTGTTGCTGGATCAGGACCACACATCCCACCACATCCTCCTAGAGATACTCTACAGCCCAGAGGAGGAGGAAGTGATCCAAGATGTTTCCTCCTCAGCCCATGAAAAACATGCAGAGCACGGAGGAACAACGTAGGCGTGCTCTGACTGGAAAAGCACTAGGGTTGTGAAACTGTTCTGTCACGAGGGCAAAGTCACTTCTCCTTCAGGAGCAAGGCTGCGTGGTCTTCAGACACGCGACCAGAGAGTTGTATTTAGCTCTGACTTACATTACTCACAGAGCAGAATTAGAAACGGATCTCGTGTTTAAGGACGAGGTTTGCATCTGATGGGCTTCCCTACTCGCTGACTGTTAGCAGCGGCCCAGCAGCAGACAGCTTCCCTACTCGCTGCCCGTTAGCAGCGGCCCAGCTGCAAACAGCGGCCCAGCTGCAGACAGCTTCCCTACTCGCTGACCGTTAGCAGCGGCCCAGCTGCAGACAGCTTCCCTACTCGCTGACCGTTAGCAGCGGCCCAGCTGCAGACAGCTTCCCTACTCGCTGACCGTTAGCAGCGGCCCAGCTGCAGACAGCTTCCCTACTCGCTGACCGTTAGCAGCGGCCCAGCTGCAGACAGTTTCCCTACTCGCTGACCGTTAGCAGCGGCCCAGCTGCAGGCAGCCGCCTGAGCGGTCGCTCACCTTTCTTGATGACGGACGGCAGGCCCGGATGAGGGCTGCTGTGGTGGGCGGAGCCGGTCGAGTGGGAGGAGCTAGTCACATGGGTGGAGCCGGACAAGTGGGCGGAGCTGGACAAGTGGGTGGAGCCAGCCAGGTGAGCCATCTGCATCTTGGGGGAGGACAGCATGGCGGGGGAGGACAGCATGGCGGGGGAGGACAGCAGGGAGGTGGCCCCCACGGGAGAGTAGTTAAAGAGGGCTGAACCATAGTTCTGACGCCGGCCCTCACGTCTGTTGCTGTCGATGGCCGCCTGGAGCTCCCCGGGAGAGCTGAGGCCACGCCTCTCACACTCGTAGGGGTACAGGTACTTCATATACCTGAAGAGAGAGAGACACTCATTACATACCTGGAGAGAGAGAGACTCATTACATACCAGGAGAGAGAGACACTCATTATATACCTGGAGAGAGAGAGAGAAACTTATTATATACCTGGAGAGAGAGAGACACTTATTATATACCTGAAGAGAGAGAGACACTTATTATATACCTGGAGAGAGAGACACTCATTATATACCTGGAGAGAGAGAGACACTCATTATATGCCTGGAGAGAGAGAGACACTTATTATATACCTGAAGAGAGAGAGACACTTATTATATACCTGGAGAGAGAGACACTCAGTATCTACCTGGAGAGAGAGACACTCATTATATACCTGGAGAGAGAGACACTCAGTATCTACCTGGAGAGAGAGACACTCATTATATACCTGGAGAGAGAGACACTCATTATATACCTGGAGAGAGAGAGAGACACTTATTATATACCTGGAGAGAGAGACACTCATTATATACCTGGAGAGAGAGAGACACTAATTATATACCTGGAGAGAGAGACACTTATTATATACCTGGAGAGAGAGACACTCATTATATACCTGGAGAGAGAGAGACACTCATTATATGCCTGGAGAGAGAGAGACACTTATTATATACCTGAAGAGAGAGAGACACTTATTATATACCTGGAGAGAGAGACACTCAGTATCTACCTGGAGAGAGAGACACTTATTATATACCTGGAGAGAGAGACACTCAGTATCTACCTGGAGAGAGAGACACTCATTATATACCTGGAGAGAGAGACACTCATTATATACCTGGAGAGAGAGAGACACTTATTATATACCTGGAGAGAGAGACACTTATTAATACACCTGGAGAGAGAAACACTCAATATATACCCAGAGAGAGAGAGACACTCATTATATAACTGGAGAGAGAAACACTTATTATATACCTGGAGAGAGAGACACTTATTAATACACCTGGACAGAGAAACACTCAATATATACCCAGAGAGAGAGAGAGAGAGAGAGAGAGAGAGAGACACTTGCATATAGGGAGCGAGGATGTACACCTGTAGGGAGAGGGAGCACCTAGGGGTGAGGGGTCTACTTACTGGGTGCGGAGGGTGAACGCAGCACTAGTGATGGAGGTGGGCAGGTTGAGACCCTTGGTTATCTCTCTCCAGATCTTCTTATTGATCACTTCCACTAAGCCTCCCTTGTCTGTCACCAGCTTGTAGAGCGTGTAGAGGTCCAGCACCTGCTTGGCCATGATAGGAATACGATTCACCGGCGTCCCTGCACAACGCAAACACAACACCCACAATCAATCCCATTTACTCTGCCTCCCCCGTCGATGGCCCACACCTGACAGCTGCACTCATCATCACAAACACATCCTGTCTGTCCTCTCTCTCCTGTCCCCTATTCCTCTGTCTTCTGTCCTCCCTCCTCTGCCCTCTCTCTTGTCTTCTGTCCTCCCTCCTCTGTCTTCTCTCCTCTGTCTTCTCTCCTCTCTCCATCTACATTTACTTTTACATTGAGGGTATTTGGCAGACACTTTAATCCAAAGTGACTTACAATAAGTACACTTGTCAGAGGAAGGTGAAACACTTCATTGCTGTACAGTAAGCGGTCACCAGAACATGGTTCATCTCTCCTCGGCTCCTCCCTGTCTCTTCTCTGTTCTCTATCCTCCTCTCTGAACATCTCCTCTACTATCAGCTCCTCGCTCTCCTCCTCTCCTTCAGTTAAAGAGTTGTCAGTAAGCGATGACGACTTCAGCAAGTGAAACTCATCTCATAAATAACATACAAAATAAAGAAACAATTGTATTGAAAAGATATTACAGTAGCATCCTATTAATAACACGGTATATTTCAGTCATACTCATACTATTAAAAAAGGCATTACAGTATTACCACATCATTCAACGTCCGCCTTCAAATGAACAAAACGAACATTCAATCTATTACTGCTAACAAGCTTGACGCGTTAGAGGAGAAAATCAGGAGGTAAATTGTTCTGACCCGGCCCACATTAGCAGGACGAACGAGGCCACATAATAATTAGGATTTGAATCGAACGCGAGGCAGTAAAGAGGCTGGGCAGGCTCTTTGTTGGGATTCCAGGGCGATTGACCCAGAGATAATTAACCTGTATTTTGCTGATAGAGTTCCATTGTGCCCATTGGATTTACCATAATAGCGATCAATGCGCGGGGATATATAGTGCACACAGCAGCCCCGCGGAGGCTGATGTATCGTCTGCGGCACTGAAAACACATCCATTACGACGCGTAATTACAGCTTCATTTCGCCGCGGAGCCGCGCTCGCCGCCAGCACAATTAAAACGCGAGATAGATCTTCCTGCTGCGCCTCGCGGGGGCTTCGTGAGAGCCGCTTGAAGCGTGAAGAGTTATGATGTTTCAAATAACCTAAGACTACGTTTCCCCGCGTTTAGGAGACTGAAGACGACGCAAAGTCATCTTCATTTGCACCCTCTACCCCCACCCACCCCCCATCATCTCCAACTCCACACTGTGTACACACAACAAATGTGTGTATTATTGCATTTTGCGCCGTCAACTTTATTCACCTGTATTGTAGCAATACAATACTACAGGTTAAATAGCTGGCCATAGAGAAGATATAATACATATCAAGATCTAACAATATGTCCCTTGTGTCTCTCGCCGCTGTTTCGAAACTCTCGGTGCACAATCTCGACAACAATTATTACCCAGAATTCAACTGGCCAACATAACAGAGTCCCGGCGGACCAATAGAAGACAGTGTAAATGTGAAGTGAGACAATCCCTTAAAAAGAAGAGTTATGTGAGGTCAATACTGCGGGGGATTTATCTGCGTGTGATTCCTTGAAAGAGATAGTGGAATAAAGGGGTTTTGTAAGCAGAGTGTGCGCCGTCAGGACATAGATCATCAGGACAAGAGCGATGGCCTCCGGGAGAGGACTACTTTGTCCTGAGTCTAACGGCAGCGCCTCTCCTTAATGGCCGTGGTCATCTCCACGCCTCACTTCCTTGCTGATGCGTCCACTTCTACGGGCGGCCAATGAGAGAGGCGGGGGGAATTCGCCTGCTCGTCTTCTCCGTCCTCCTCACCTGTGAAAGGGGACGCGCTTCCCGGCGTGACGGCTCAGTACCACTAACCCTGACTGACCCATCCGCGGTGTCGAGGCCTTCCTGATGTGACGGGACGCATTCAAAACGCTCCTAAGACATCAGGAGCGGCAGGAACAAAAAAGGTGGAGGGATATTTAGTGTCATTGGGATTGAAGACTCCTTGGAGTGTTCAGAAAGCGTCTCTTCAAAGACGTTCGTCATGAAGAGGACAGCGGCTGGACCGCGGTGGGAGAGAGGTGCTGAGCTGGCGTTAAAGGACTCGCTAAATCATCCGGGATATCAGTCAACAAACAAAAGAGACAAACCTGTCCTTTGTGCCCTTTTGTTGCTGATGGTAGATCTGGTGCAGGGATGCTACGACCGCGCAGAGAGGAGTATACTAGCCACACAAAGGAGCACTTTTACCGTTGCTCTGACAGGGGAAAGTGACTATTTCAACTGTGGCTTTGACAAAAACTTGATCAATATAGCTCTGGCCCCAGCACAACCTCATTTAGCACGCTAACACAAGTGACTGTGGCGGTGATGCTAATTCTAATTCTAGTGAATACTGTAATGATTGTGACAACCTTCTGAACGTTTGGACTGTAGGGGTCATTACTATGTTCCCAGGGTTCCTCAGATATACAGTATATGGCATAATAGGAACACGACAAAGGGTTGTATGTTACCAAGGTCTTACAGTACTATAAATATATATATATGTTCATATATTTCTGGTCGGCAAGATTTTTCTGAGAAAAAGAAAAGTTTGCAGTTTGTACTTTGGTGTGTGTGGTAGGCTGAGACTCCAGGGACAGAGCTACACAACATACAGACCAACCCTGACCCTGGTGATTCTCCTGTTATCACACACCAGAGTGGACAGCTACAATTTCTGCTCCACCTCCACCACCACCACCACCCCACCAACCACCACCACTAGCATCTCCACCACCACCTACTCCACTAGCACATATCCTTACCAACACCACCACGTCCTCGCCAACCACCAACACCAACCTTACCACCGCTACCAGTCTAACCACCACCACCCACCAACATCTCCACCACCACCACCACCATCAAAACAAGACCCACCACCACCACTCAACAGATACTGAACCAAGCTACTCACTTCTCCAGCTAAACCACCAGAGCCTCTGCTCCACCAGCTCCACCAACCCCAACACCAAGCCTCCTGTCTGCTCCTCAAAAGTCTTGGTGGTCCATGATACCACACCTGGGTCTGCACCAGTAAGTACATCAGCCCACCTGGCCGTGATGCGGCCCACATCAGCCCACCACCACTGTGTCAATGAGATATGAACGAAGACGTGCGTGGGCTCAGTGATGCTAGATGACAGTGACGTTTTTAAGAAGACATTGATTGGAGAACGATTGCAGTGGGGGCTTGTGATGAGGCCGGGGGACCCGGAGAGAGATATGGCCACTGTTGATCTGCTTCGTACTGACAATGTCTCTCTGCGCTAAGTCCAAAATCAATGGCTAATTGAACCCTTCACCAGAGATCTATACAGGGGGCTGGACCCAAGTGAGTCCAAACCTCCAGCAGCTCATCATCAGGAGATCTGCACTGTCCGGAGGTCTGAGGCAGAGGAACCGCCTGCAGGCTTCAAACATCTGTGATGTTAACGTGGAGTCACCGCCTGCCCCGGGCTGCTCCGACATGACTCACGGCGGTCACGTGTCTCTGAACACGCAGGAGACGCTGATGGAGGGACTCAGGGAAAGTATAGCACTGCTGGGATAATAAGTGTTGTATAGAGCCATGATCCCAGGTAATACCGGCGTCTCTCGACCACACAACCAACCCAGCAGCTCAGACCTGCTCGACCAACACACAACAACCTCCAGAGCCAGAAACACATACAGAGGATGACGGGATGTTTGAATTGAATGTATTAAATAAATGCATCATAAAATAAAAGTTTTAAAAAAGTTTAAGAAACCGTGACGCTCTACTTCATCACTTTAAAATGTTATTAACTACCAGAGACGTTTCTAGCAAACTAACAGCAATCTTTGCACATGCTCTGGAACCAGTGCCACTGGGAATGAAACATGTTTATGGATGTATTTATTTCTTACTCCTCTGCACTCACCTCGTTTCTGCATGAAGCTGAAGAGGTCGTCCAGGAACTCTTTGCGCTTCTCGTCGTGGTCCAGCTCATACAGCTGTTGGTTAGAGAGGGAACATCTGGATGAGAACCAAGACCTCAGAACCCACTGCCTGCTTCTAGAACCCCACCTCTACATGGCGGCATGGGACACTCAGTGACCGTGAGAGACAACCTGCTCATGACAGCTTTACAACGTTCCAGGGCCCTCCTTAAGACTTAAGAGTAAATGAGAAAGATTAGAAGATTTTTCTTACACAATCACAACCATCTGTGTGTCAGCCTGCTGTGGTGTCATCATTACTCATGCGCTGATTACAATTTCACAGAAAAAAGGTGCGTATTGGTCCCGGCGCGAGCAGGAGGGGGAATACTGGGGGTCCCTACAGAGTGGAGCGGAAACTCCTGGAAGACCATTGAGAACAATTTCAGGAAATACATAAAATACGTTTTTCCTGAACTGCAAAAATAAATAACCTGAGATTCTGCAATTCTCAAAAAACCTTTTGAAAACATCTTGAAGATATGAAGACCTTTAATATTTGCTATGCAAATATTATATTTTGTCTCTTTAATACAGACAGGTCAGTAAGAATAGAATAGAATAGAATAGAATAGAATAGAATAGAATAGAATAGAATAGAATAGAATAGAATAGAGAATACTTTATTAATCCCAAGCTGGGAAATTGCAATGTAGCAGCAGCATTTGAATACACAGAATGAATGCAAAAAGTGTATGTATGTATATAAATAAAAAGGAGCTCCTTTATGACCTCTCTCTGTACTGTCTAACCCCTACCTGCTCCTTATTGACCTCTTTATGTACTGTCTAACCCCTACCTGCTCCTTATTGACCTCTTTATGTACTGTCTAACCCCTACCTGCTCCTTATTGACCTCTCTATGTACTGTTTAACCCTTACATGCTCCTTATTGACCTGTCTCTGTACTGTCTGACCCCTACCTGCTCCTTATTGACCTGTCTCTTTACTCTCTAACCCCTGCCTGCTCCTTATTGACCTGTCTCTGTACTGTCTAACCCCTGCCTGCTCCTTATTGACCTGTCTCTGTACTGTCTAACCCCATCCTGCTCCTTAATGACCTGTCTCTGTACTGTCTAACCCCTACCTGCTCCTTATTGACCTGTCTCTGTACTGTCTGACCCTTACCTGGTCTTTAATGTTCTGTCGCTATACTGTCAAACTATTGGACAGTACAGAGACAGGTCAATAAGGAGCAGGTAGGGGTTAGAGAGTACAGAGACCGACCATTAAGGAGAAGGTAGGGGTTAGGGGTCATCTTGCTCCTACAACTAGACTATAGACATTGGGGATTGAATCCAGAACCTTGGTCTGGGAGTCAAAGCCCCTCCCCACTAGCCCAGCCTCCCCCTGGGCTACACCCGGGAGGCTGGCGAGTGCTCCGGTCTGCAGTGGGCCCGTGAGGTCCAGTGTGGCGGGTCCATCAGGGCCAGTGTGGTCCTGATGGACAGGAGGCGGTCGATGCTGAGCGAGGGGCTGACCTTTAGGCGCTGCGGGAGGCAGCGCTGGAGGAGCACAGATACAAACTGGTGAGTCAGGATGAGGGGGCACCACAGGGGGTCCATCGCGAGCGGCACGATGGAGAAACGGTGAAAGGAAGAAGGGCTGCCCATCGCCGTGGGGACAAAGGAGGACAATCGATCACGAGGCTCGCAGAGCGCCAGTGTATGGATGTGATGATAGACATGTCAACACACACACATACACACGCACACACACACACACACTCACACACACACACACATATGCACACATGCACACATATGCACACACACACACACACACACATATGCACACATGTGCACACACACAGACAGACAGACACACACACACACACACACACACACACACACACACACACACACACACACACACACACACACACACACACACACACACACACACAGTGTGTGATCATTCCACTCCAGCCTCTTCTCTCCTGCTGTGATTCACTGTTATCATGGATGATGAATAATAATAAAATATGATATATACTGACTATTATTAGTATTAGAAGTAATACGCCCTGAAATACATACAAAAATATCAAAGTTATTAATAATTAATTAATAGCAGATATATTGGTAGATGTATGATAGTAATAATGCTAATTATAATAAGACATGATTTACTATTAGTGTTGTGTATTTTACATCTACTTTATGATATTATGAATGTATATATGCATAAATGTATCATTATTAGATTAGATTAGATTAGATTCAACTTTATTGTCATTGTGCAGAGTACAAGTACAGGGACAACGAAATACAGTTGGCGTTCTAACCAGAAGTGCAAATGAGCGATTAAGGTGCAGGTTGAAATGCAGAAATGCAGAATAAAGTGCAAAATTGAAAAGTGACAGTGGTTATTAAAATGACGGTAATTATGGGTAGTTAACAATATCTATTATGATAGAACCTTTACTCATTAAATAACCTTTGAATGTTGTTCACTTTAAGACACATTGGAAAAAATGTCACAATAATATATAACAGAGTATGGTCTAGTCTATTGTACGCCATATAACGTTTACTGAAAGTCTGTTCTGGTTCTATTCTGTTCTATGTGAACAACATCATTTTAATTTTATAAAACACTTGCTCAGGACTTTTATTTGACTAAATACTGTTTTTATTGCGTAGAGTATACATAATATAGAATTAAATATGATATAATATATAATTATAGAGTAGTGTGGACTGTATTTATATATCGAGATCATCCCTGTGTTGTGTTGACCGTAAAACACACACACACGCACAAACACAAGCACACACACGCACGCACACACACACACACACACACACACACACACACACACACACACACACACACACACACACACAGTTATTAGTACACTGTTAGTGTGTCATTTACTTTAATCCTGAAGTCTGAAACTCTTTAAAGTATTTTGTCACCTCAGGTATGGGGGGGGGGGGGGGGGGGGGGTGAGAACTACAGCCTGTCATCCTGTCATCGTGTGTGTGTGTGTGTGTGTGTGTGTGTGTGTGTGTGTGTGTGTGTGTGTGTGTTGTACATGCCTTTGCATTTTCAGAGCAAGGTCAAGTCAGAGCATGTTGTTAGTCTGGGGGTCGTCTTTCATAGCCCCCCCTGACACACACACACACACACACACACACACACACACACACACACACACACACACACACACACACACACACACACTGCTTTCAAACTTCCTGTTCTTGTTGTTTTTGCGTGGTGTGTCGGTTGAGCTGCTGCGGTTGTATAGGCGCTGTCATACTAATTCTCTTCCAATAGGGGGTGCTGTTCACTGCACATGTACTTCATACGCACGCTCCACCATCTCCGCTCTTTGTCCCCGTGTCTCTAAAGTGAAACACGGGGGTCACCTCTACCAATGTGGCACACACTTGTGTGTGTTGTGTGCGCGTGTGTGCGTATTGTGCAGTCCTTCAGCAGGGAGAAGGATAAATCAATAGATGATGTATATTTTGTTTTTAGCTACAGTCTTCAGCTGTGTATCAAGATTCCATTCCGGTATCAATGTAGTCATTTATTAACTCAATGATTCATTCTTATTTCTGTCCAATTTCACACTATGATGTCCTCATTTCCTGTCTACTTAACAAAGTATCTGATCTCATTCATTGACATTTTGTTGTTCAGTCCATCTGTACCAATAGTATTGAACTAAATATGATGAATTAATTATAATGATGAACTAATTGTTGTGATTCATTAATTGATTATCAATATAATTGTGTGTGTGTGTCCTTGTGTGGTCAGGCACACACACTTACTTTACCACAGCAGACACACACTTTACTACAGTAAACACACACACACACACACACATGCCATCTCCTGAGATCATGCTAGATGTTCCAAGCAGGCGATCTCTGTGCGTCTGTTCCTCTTTCACTCTGTTTGTAGTGAGATTTGAATAAATGCCTACGTGCTCATGAGCAACAGCTGCCAATCGCTAGGCCAAAGGAGGAGCAGGGCTGGTGGTTCACGTTGGCTCCATTATGACAACCTCTCTGAAGTCTGTCCCACTTCAAACACCTGGCACACCCACTGGGTCTATAACCCAATCAGCACAGCTTTTATCTCCACATAACCTCTAGTTCTACTCAACGTCTGCTTTCTGCTGCCACCCAGGAACACACAGTACACTCTGGGGAGTGGGGGGGCTCATCAGCTAGGCCAACGGTATCCTACCTGCCTCTACTCTGTATAACTGCTGCACCCTACCTGCCCTGCAAGGTAGACCTACTGGACATCTACTCTGGCCAGAGGGTGCAGATCAATTCTTTAATCCCTCTTGGAAGAGGACCTGCAGAATCACCGGCCTTCAGTCCAGGTGTTCCCTCAGAGGGTTGGATCTGGGCCTACATTAACCCCCACCATCCTAGCCACTGCTCTGGGACAGGCCAGCTGATCTGAGTGCTGAACAGGGCGGATCCATCAGACCAGAACTGATCCAACTCTTGGGTCCTGTTCTTTAGCCTTACAGGTCCCAAAACGTTTGGAGGGCTCGTTAAGGAGAAATAAAGTGCTTTGAATGTTCCCTAGAGGCCAGATATGTGGGATATGGTAGGTGGCTTTCAAAAATCTCCATCTTGTTCTGCGTGTAGATAGTGTAGCTTCAGGGGTGTAGCTGCTAGCCTGTCACTGCTAGTATGAACTTGCTAATGTACCTGTTTTTAGCTGCTAGCATGTTGCTGCAAGTTTGAAGCTGCAGCGTATAAGGTTGTAGCTGGTAGCATGTTGCTGCTAGTGTGAAGCTGCTAGCCTGATCGTGCTAGACATGCTAGCAGCAACATGACACTGAGCTATGACCATCAAATACCAACACTGTTCTGAGGACGTCCATGAAATAAAGACCTAGAGACAGAGTGGTCATGTGACCAGAGACAGAGGAAGTGCAGCCTCAGCAGCATTGCTCAACATGCGGGAAACAGTGACACAAACACACATACACACACAGGCACACACGCACACACACACCCACGCACACACTGGTCTGGGTCCTAACGGGTTTAGATCCTAGACTATGATCTAGGTCCTATACTATGGTCCAGGTCCTATACAATGGACTAGATCCTAGACTATTATCTAGGTCCTATACTATGTTCCAGGTCCTATACAATGGACTAGATCCTAGACTATGATCTAGGTCCTATACTATGTTCCAGGTCCTATACAATGGACTAGATCCTAGACTATGATCTAGGTCCTATACTATGGTCCAGGTCCTATACAATGGACTAGATCATAGACTATGATCTAGGTCCTATACTATGGTCCAGGTCCTATACAATGGACTAGATCCTAGACTATGATCTAGGTCCTATACTATGGTCCAGGTCCTATACAATGGACTAGATCATAGACTATGATCTAGGTCCTATACTATGGTCCAGGTCCTATACTATGGTCCAGGTCCTATACAATGGACTAGATCATAGACTATGATCTAGGTCCTATACTATGGTCCAGGTCCTATACAATGGACTAGATCCTAGACTATGATCTAGGTCCTATACTATGGTCCAGGTCCTATACAATGGACTAGATCCTAGACTATGATCTAGATCCTATACTATGGTCCAGGTCCTATACAATGGACTAGATCCTAGACTATGATCTAGGTCCTATACTATGGTCCAGGTCCTATACAATGGACTAGATCCTAGACTATGATCTAGGTCCTATACTATGGTCCAAAAGGGTCTCTGACAGCCCTCACACCTGGGGCAAGTTTGTTAATCAGTCCTAGATAATCACTCAGAGGTCATCTGATATTAAACTTTACTCTTTCGCTCCACATCCTGTTTGACTTTAATTAATGTTTCCCTAAAAGTTAACATCTTTAGAAAGATAGACAGAAAGAAAGCAGACAGACAGACAAAGAAAGAAAGCAGAAAGACATAGTATGCTGATTAAGTATTCTGCTGTAAAGGCTGCTTTTGACCAAACGATGTATGAGTCCTTTATGAGTCCTTTAAGAGTCCTATATGAATCCTATGAGTCATTTATGAGCCCTATTAGTCCTTTATGAGTCCTTTATGAGTCCTATATGAGTCCTTTATGAGTCATTTGAGTCCTTTATCCCTCCGATATGAGTTCTTTATGAGTCCTATATATATGACTTCTTTATGCATCTTATATGAGTCTTTAATTAGTTTTACATTATGAGTCCTTTGAGTCCTTGTGAGTCCTATATGTATCCTATATGAGTTCTTTATACGTCTGATTTTGAGTCCTTTATGAGTCCTATATGAGTTCTTTATACGTCTGATTTTGAGTCATTTATGAATCAAATGAGTCCTTTATGAGTCCTATATGAGTTCTTTAAGCATCTAATATGAGTCCTTCATAAGTCCTTTGAGCTGAATGTGGCATGATTGAGCTAATGTTTGACTTGTGTTTTCTTACAGCTTCAGAATTATTCACGATCTACTCCTCTACAAGCTCACTAATCCACTGCAAAACGTTGCTCAACTCAAGCTCAGCTTGGTCACAGCTCACGGTGTCCTACTGAGGGTGGCTAATGAGACATCCATCACAATGTCAGGCTCTGTGCGACGTCTTTATAAACCAGGAGTGTTTCCATATCACCACTGCACCTCTACACACTTCCCCTGAGCTCCATATGTATTCATCTATAATCATGCAGATCTGATGTTGCTCATCATTCTAAACTCCGCAGCAGAAACCAGCAGGAAACTTAACATGCTGAAGATTCAATTTGGCAAACTGTGACTTGCTGCAGCACAATATAGTTATAGTACAACATAGCAACAATATTATTGAAGAACATTGATTCATGTTCTCATAGAGCCTTAAATAATAGGGCCTTACAGAATCAACCCAATGAGATCCAATACAGTCTACTTGATTGTATTCTATTGTAATCTCTCCATATGAATGTGATTGCTATCATATTGACTTGTGTTCATCTTCCTCCCCATCCTGATCCTCTCCTGCTCAGCTTCAGCAGGTGTTAGGAGGGTTCCATCCAGACATTAAGTTTCACATCAAACTTGAATTGGTGTGGTGAACGTGCTGCTGTAGCCACGGTGTCCTGCGTCATTAACCCAGAGCTCTAATCTAGTAGCCTGTAGTAGGGTCTAGAACATCTGGTAAGGTCTAGAACACCTGGTAGGGTCTAGAACATCTGGAAGGGTGTAGTACATCTGGTAGGGTAACCTAACCAATAACCTTCAACCTACTTTGAAAGTGAGTGGAGTAGATCCAAGACCAACGAGCAGCAGTATTCTGAGTAGGATCATGAACATCTCAGTAGCACACATCCCATCAAGACCTCAGTGGTATCAACATGAAGTGAAGACTTCTACTTATTGTTCAATGGTTTCAACGTAATAAGGTGGACCCCAACTTCCCCTTTAGCTTGGCCTAACCCTGTTTCCTCCTCCCTCAGTGTGAACAGCAGACTAACATGTTCAGGGGCTGCACGGGGTACCCTAGCTTAGAGCTGACAGCTCCTAATGGTGTGCAGCCCGGTGGAACCGCGGGGTGAGGCCATGAAGGGCAGGCGCTAATCTGAGCCATGATGGAGCTGAACCTCTCACACACCAGGCCAACGGCGTGAGCTGGCTGACATCCTGTCTCAGGGTGGCAGGGAGGCAGAGAAGGAGCAGGAGGAGGAGCAGCAGGAGGAGCAGCAGGACGAGAAGGAGGAGGAGAAAGCATGGCAGGGTTTCCAGAAGACTGCAGAGGTTCCAGTCTGCTTCAATCAGACGCTGTGCTCCTGCCATGTTGGGACATTAAAATACAACCACAAGATGCCCCTACACCACCCAGCAAATTAACGTATCCAGCATGAAATCCAGCATGAAATATGATCTCCAATACAGAACACTTTGCAGATCTACATAGGCTAGGATCTGGTATGTAGGCAAGAATCTATAGAAGGTTTAGGAAATGATCCTGGTTCAGACAGCTTTATATTCTACCCCACACCGGAGGAGGTAGGATACAGCAGGTTCTACCTCCTGTGTTCATGAGTCCATGAAGGAGGCCAGGGAGTCTGACCGTCCTTCAGACCTCAACTTGTAAGTTGGACTGAATGAGTCACTAGAAGATATCATTAACCTGGCTTAATGATGGCTCTCCCTCTTACCAGTGAGTCTCCCTCTTACCAGTGAGTCACCCTCCAGAACATCCAGAACTATAGCATGCATACACACACACACACACACACACACACACACACACACACACACACAGGGTCATTAAGACACTAGAGACCAATGAAACCCTTACAGATCCAAGATGGCCGCTGTGTCCCTGGTGTGGAGTGGTGTGTCTGAGAGCCGAACACTAGCTTGTGTTCTAGTAAGGGTTTCTGAGCCCTCACGTGGGGCCCCTAACAAGAGGGCCATAAAATGGCTCCATAATGAAGAAAATGTGCGCGCTTAACACTATTCAGGCGAGCTAATCCACAACCACGTGTCGCCAGAAGCACACTCAAGTACACTGAATTATTCAAAATAACAAACCAGAAACCAGTTAAAAAAATAAAGATGAGTGTACAGGCTTGAAGAACAGTGAACATACATCACATATGTGGAGCAGGACACTCCACACCATCATGACATGGTTCAGAAACATGGAGACTGTAGTTATGTTGAAGCATTCCAGATGAGGTTGACTTCCACTAGCATCTCTACAGGCTGAGGCTCCATCCTGTGGTTATCAGTCTGTCACCATGAAACATCTCTGAGACTATATATAGAATAGGTGAAGCATATAGATATATATACATATAGAATAGGTGAACCATGTCTACAGTATATATAGGTGACTCTATTCAGGATATACAGGCGGTAAAGGTGGGGGAGGGAGGGGTCTTTTATGAGGCTTGACAGGCGGACTAGAAATGGCTGCCATTCCCTTGATACCTCTGTTTTTATAGGCCACAAACAACAGCTCTGTCAGCACACACAAACACACACACAACACACACACACACAATACACACACAACACACACACACACAGTATATGTGTGTTTAGTAGTGTATGTGTGTATTTGTTTTACAGTATGTCTATGTGATTGTATGTTTGAGAATACATATACTGTACATACAATGTATGGCCGTTGTGTAAAGCCATACCTTATTCTACACTAGGTTACAGCCTCATATCTAGGAATGGTTTGCTCCTCTACTAACTCCTAGGTTACAGCCTCATATCCAGGAATGGTTTGCTCCTCTACTAACTCCTAGGTTACAGCCTCATATCCAGGAATGGTTTGCTCCTCTACTAACTCCTAGGTTACAGCCTCATATCCAGGAATGGTTTGCTCCTCTACTAACTCCTAGGTTACAGCCTCATATCCAGGAATGGTTTGCTCCTCTACTAACTCCTAGGTTACAGCCTCATATCCAGGAATGGTTTGCTCCTCTACTAACTCCTAGGTTACAGCCTCATATCCAGGAATGGTTTGCTCCTCTACTAACTCCTAGGTTACAGCCTCATATCCAGGAATGGTTTGCTCCTCTACTAACTCCTAGGTTACAGCCTCATATCCAGGAATGGTTTGCTCCTCTACTAACTCCTAGGTTACAGCCTCATATCCAGGAATGGTTTGCTCCTCTACTAACTCCTAGGTTACAGCCTCATATCCAGGAATGGTTTGCTCCAGTGTGAGCGACAGGAATCCCAACCCAGAGATCTCTCTCTCCCTCGCAGGGCCTCAGGGAGTGGTCTCTCTCCGCTGGAGATGCTAACTGAATTAGCCATTTATCTCATTGATGTTCCAGAAGAGCTCCATTACACTCCGTCAGGAAGGCCCTCACTACCGTCTGGGCTCCTCATCTCAGACATGATTTATCATTTACTATGAGGCTGGATATCTGACTTCATGATGGGGGGGGGGGGAGGGACAGGGAGATTCTGGAGGGGGGGGGGGGGGGGGGGGGAGAAAGGGTGGCGGGGAGAGGACGAGGAGAATGGAAGAGAAGGGAAGGGAGAAGGTGTGGGGGAGGGTATGTGGGAGAGAGGGGGAGGGGATGTTACATTTATGAGACAAAATGCCACATCATCACATGGGAATGGTACTTCCTGCCAGCCCACTGGAGACAGAGGGCAGCCCTCAACACGTGGTCAACATCTCAGCCCCTCTCTGAGGAGCTCCTCCACTCCAACCCCCAAATGTGGCCGATACATTCACTATGCATGGAGCGTCCATGACTCTACTTCTGAGATAACAGAGGGCGTACTACAGGCATAGAAGCTAACAGAAGCCAGGCATATGCTAACAGACGCTATACATGTATACATGCTGTAGAATATATATATAAAAGCTAACAGAAGACAGGTAGATGCTAGGTCTAGGCGCTAACAGAAGCTGGGGAGACGCAGGTATAGCAGCTGGTATAGAGGTTGGAGACCAAGCTGCAGAACAAGGCAGAGGATGAGCGCTGGGTGGGTTTAAGGTCTCAGGTTTACCATTTCACCCGCAGCAAAACATCCTGTCTTTGTTCTGCTCGCTGCAGCTTGATTCTTAACGAGAGCCTGACAGGTCAGAGTTGTGCCAGTGGTGACAGGGTGAAGAAACACAACAACATGGACAGCTAATGCAGGTAATACAGGACAGAAATAGAAACTAAATACAATGAACAACTAGAAATTCAAAACTACAAACAACATCCGAGTTCCTGTGTGGGATCGACAAAGTCTATCTGATCTGGGATGTGTGTGTGGATCTGGAGGACCCCTGGACTGGTCCAGATCTGATGGTCTGTCACCGGGGGCAACAGTCAACCGGGGTGTGGGATTAGGATGAGGCTGGTAAATGTTCTCTCTGCATATCGCTCTCTCTCTCCCTCTCTCTCTCTCTCTCTATATATATATATATATGTGTGTGTGTAGCCTATCTACCTATTTCTCCAGAAATGATCTTTGTTGGTGCCTATCTCCGCCTCATGGAGAGCATTAAACCCTCTGGCCGTATGCTCCCCATGGCTAATCTGTTCTTCTAATCCCGGCTGTGATCCTCCTGGCTGGTGTCAGACCAAGCAGGGCTGCGGGCCGGAGCCCTGGCTCACAACTAGGTCAGAGGCTAAGCGAGCTGCGCTCCTACTAAACAGAAGCGGTGTCGGTAAGCCCATGTTAGATTTCACAGGGCTACATGGTGATTACAGCGGCTCAGGTTACACAGGACACATTCTTAAAGCTACAGCGTGTCCACAGACAGCTGGACAGGACGGTCTCCTGGCTGTTTGCCTCCCGGCCCAAAAGTTCTTTGATCCCCAATGTCCGCCGTCTACCTGTAGGCATCTCTGTAGATCTCTGTCCTGTCAAACCCTCGCTAATGACCTGTCTCTGTACTGTCCAACCCCTCCCTGCTCCTCAAGGACCTGTAGCTGAACTTCCCCGTAAGCATCTTTGGGATAAAAGTGTCTGCTAAATGAATAGCTAAATAATAGTTTTAATTCAATTTAATGGTTAAATAATACACACTGCACACCCACAGTGCGGACCCCTCAGAAGAGTTCCACGGCCCTCCAACCAGACCGCGCGCTCAGAGTATGTCGTCTCCGGTCAATAATCGAATCTAAATTGCGACAGAGCCTTGGTGGTCCAGGGAGATGGATTTAAAGGGACAACAGTAGTTGTGTTGGCGTAGGGCTGCTCCAGCACCTGTCTCTCTCAATCCTTCACAGAAATGAGCAGGGACTTTGTTCACGCAGTGTGGATTCCTCACATACAGCACAGATCTCTGATGGCTTCTAGCAATGAGGTCAATATTGATTTTTCATCCAGCTGTAAGGAAGACTAAATAATCTCTCCCTCGTCTGCTCCTGACGACACTCAAAACATTAGTCAGACGCCCGGAGAGGACAGTACAGGAAATTGGTAAGAAAACAATTTCATTAACATCCCCCTGTGTCATTCAGTGGAAAATGTCCATCTTCATCATCGATATTAGGAATAATGGCTGCTTGCATTCTACGCAGGTTAAATATATTGCAATATACTGGAGATAGACCACATGAAGTCTTTCTCAGTAGCATCAAGATGGATAACAGTCTGGCCCAGAATCAGGCCGTCCCAGCTGGCCATCAAGGACGTCGTCTTTCACCATCCAGGGTCTGTTCTCCCTTGGAACACAAACAAACACAGGAGGTCCAACGCTTTTTCAACTGTTTTCTCCATGCCCAAGGAGATGGCAAGGACAAGGTAGAGGTTAGAAGAGAGGGTCTAGGGGGCACTAGATGGAGACTACAGAGAGTCTATAGGGCACTAGATGGAGACTAGAGAGGGTCTAGGAGGACTAGATGGAGACTATAGGGTCTAGGGTGGACTAGATAGAGACTGGAGAGGGTCTAGGGTGGACTAGATGGAGACTAGAGAGGGTCTAGGGGCACTAGATGGAGACTAGAGAGGGTCTAGGAGGACTAGATGGAGACTATAGGGTCTAGGGTGGGACTAGATAGAGACTGGAGAGGGTCTAGGGTGGACTAGATGGAGACTAGAGAGGGTCTGGGAGGACTAGATGGAGACTGGAGAGGGTCTGGAGGACTAGATGGAGAATAGCGAGGGTCTAGGGGCACTAGATGGAGACTAGAGAGGATCTAGGGTGGACTAGATACAGATTGAGGGTCTGGGTCTAGGGAGGTTTAGTACTACTAGATCAGTCGAGGTAGAGGGACTGACTGGTCCATCTGAAGCATAGTATTCCTGCTGCCATGGCAACATGGTGAAGAATGGAGTAGGAAAGAGCATTTCTTTTGTCATTAAAGTCTTTCAGGAAGAACCAGGGTGCTGCTGCCACCCTAGTACCACCATTGTTTACAGGTGACCTTGAATCGGAACCGTGTGAAGAAAGGTGTTTTGGAAAATAAAAGGGACAAAAGATTCAATAAACACAATCAAATGTCTCTATGTCTGCTGAAAAGTAATCACTCTTTGATGATCTGCATGGGGTGTAAAGCGGTCTGTTCTCCAGCGTTCGGTTCTAAAGCGTTGTTCCATGAAGGTCAGTTCACGCGTTCCTCGGCTGATATGATAGCGTGATGAAATGGCTCATAAAGTTCTCCTCAGCCTCTCATCAGAACGCTTCTTTCAAACATGTTTACAATCGCCTCGCTTCACACATCAGAGGCATTCAAACGGGCTCTCGTCAGCCCCACTCCTCGGAGCTTGGAGAGCTTCAGAGTATCGACCGCTGAACCAGCACTTAGCGCTCCGACACTGAGAAATGTCTCAACTATTCAAGCCCACACATGTTGGGGCTCAGGGTGCAGGCTACTGGAACCTCCGACGTCTCCATGTCTCGCCGAGCCTACTGCCCAGCCGGGAGTGGATCTCCAGGCTTCACCCTCCAACTAAGAACTTCAGATGATAAAACCTACTTACACTACCTGAGCTGTTTACTGGTTATATTGATGACTTTTATCCACACTGACATACAGGGACTTTGGGTAATTTAGGAGCTGGTAGTGGCTTAGGGCCAGCTTGCCCAT
>JAXIVH010000015.1:4077323-4102323 GCA_036785325.1 Urophycis tenuis
AATACTGTAAACTGTAGTTGGAGTTGCCTGGTTGAGACATTGAATAAAGACCTATGTCTTACTGTTATTCAGAGGCCGCTTTGCATCCTTATCAGGGATTATCACATGACAGATCGTCATAAACAACAAGTCTGGTTTCTATTAGCATACATTACAGAGATGTCGTATACATTAGCACAAATTAGCATAAATTACACTGTGCAGGACTACATTGCTGCACGGCATGCTGGGAATTAGTATTCTAGGCATGGCAGGTAAGTGACGAAGGTGTGAAATGTTATTGCAGAGGGAGGAGCCAATGGCAGTGCAGAGCTTGAGAAGTTATCTTCCTTATCAGAAGGTCTGTTTAGGTCAAGTACCAAGCTCTAATAACTCACCGCCCTATTACAATATCCAAGCATGTATCTCACAACAACTCCTAGGAAACACTGACTTTCAGAAATGTGTAGGCCCACGTTTGTTTACAGGGAATCTGAAATATGAGCATAAACAGCTGATAAACATTTGTAGTTTAGGAATGTGAACATTTGCCAGAAGAGTTTAATCCCAACAGGCATACCAGTGTTAGATCAGAGCCCCCCACCCCCCACCACCCTGAACAACCTCCACCTTCTGCTTCGTGTTCTCCATCATATCAGCTCTCAGTCTTCTAACAGGATCTCTATCTTGGTCTCCTCTGTCAATACTCACAATGTGAGGCTGCAGAACACTGCAGGTTTTATCAGCCATGCTCCTCCGAAACATCGAAACACCTGAATGTCTCAGTGCCTGAATGTCTAAACGCCTAAACTCCTGATGTCTAAACGCCTACACTGAACATCTGAACACCTAAACACCTGATAATATAAACATCTAAAGATATGAACATAACCTTCACACTAATCATAAGACCACCTCCATGACTGCCATCAAAACATTGACCATTAATTTAACATAACATGATAGTAATGAGGCACAAGAGTACATACGTATCTCCCAAACAGCTACTGGTACCTTTCCTAAACACTAAAACCATAGCTCTACCAAACACTGTAACCATACCTCGACCTGGCGCTATTTCTGATTGATTCATACTTTACAATCTGTCCCTATTTGAATGTCCCTATATTAATTCACTGCAGCTCTCCTGCTGCGCAACGCCAGCAGACCAGAACGCAGCAACACAGGGAGGAGAAAGTGGCTGCTCCTTTGTGATTGGTCCGTGTTAAAAGCGCCTCCCTCGAGGCGAGCCTGTGTGGAGACGTTGTGTTTGGGAGGAACACCTCGTCGGTCAATGACCCGCTTTGACAGCCCCGCGTGAAACGACAACAACATCAGCGCCATCCATCTCTCGGGCCCCGCGCCGAGCCGGACGGCCGCAGGGCGTCGAAGGGGGCTGAAGGGGCCGCCGCCTGCTCTGGTTCACCTCTGTTCTCCCCAGTCCAGGCGCTATAAACCCCGCGGTGGGGCTCAGCGGCGTGGACGCAGAGCCTGGAACTCCTGTTCCCCTAGCGAACGCGGGCCCACGTGGAACACGACACACACACACGTCCTCTGCTGTCGCTCAACCAGCGTTGCTGCGTGCGTTTGTGACGCGCGTGGGCACGGCGGGGAGAAAGCAGCGTCTGGAGGGCTGGCGGAGGGCCGCGGGGGTGCGGAGACACACAGGGCCCGCTGTGTGTGCGAGCTCGCTGTAATTAAAGGGGTCTACAGTGCCCACTGAGTGGAAGTTTGTCCCGGTGACGCTGGGGATATTTCAGGAGGTGTGTTACAGTGACAGAGCTGTGAGGAATGTTCCAGATACTCTGAATCTTCCCTATTAACACGGCAATCTGAGTTTCAATCACTTCCCTTGTTTACCCCCTGACCTCCACCCCCCCGTCCCAGTCTGCTGTCATCATCATCAATCATCTGTGTGGGGACGGGGGGAGGGGGGTACATGGTCAGACAGCATCCCAGTAACGTCTTGGCTTTGGATTTGCTATGAACCTCATGTTCCAGTCTGATACGAGGTCGCAAATCAGACTCTAGGGTGCTGACATGCCTTCCTCACTTCTGGACCAGTGACTCTGACAAAGTACATAGTCTGGACCAATAACTAATAAAGTACATAGTCTGGATCAGTGACTCTAATAAAGTACATAGTCTGGACCAGTGACTAATGAAATACATAGTCTGGACCAGTAACTAATAAAGTACATATTCTGGATCAGTGACTCTAATAAAGTATATTGTCTGGACCAGTAACTAATAAAGTACATAGTCTGGACCAGTGACTCTAATAAAGTACATTGTCTGGACCAGTGACTCTAATGAAGTACATAGTCTGGACCAGTGACTCTAATTAAGTACATTGTCTGGACCAGTGACTCTATTGAAGTACATAGTCTGGACCAATAACTAATAAAGTACATAGTCTGGACCAGTGACTCTAATAAAGTACATTGTCTGGACCAGTGACTCTAATGAAGTACATAGTATGGACCAGTGACTCTAATAAAGTACATAGTCTGGACAACTGACCAATGAAGTAGATAGTCTGGACCACTCTAGCTTAATGACATAGTTTTGACCAGTGGCTCTAACTTAACTAAATAGTCTGGACCAGTGACTTTAACTAGTCTGATACTAGGTTGACAATCAAACACACCTTCCTTACTTCTGTACAGCCTGGACCAGTGACTGTAACTAAACTTCTGGCAGATGTGGCTAACCACAATACTAACCCTGCCCCTAACCCTGACCCAAACCTAACTCTAACCCTAACCTGACCCTGACCTAACCCTAAATTAACCCTAACCTGACCCTAACCTAACCCCGACCCTGACCCTGACCCTAACCTAACCCTGACACTCACCTAACCCTGACCCTGAGAAAACGCTGTTGGTATGCCAATGACCAATAATGAACATGAGTGTAGCAACTAGCATGCTAATCTGCCTCCTGCTGTCTCTTCCTGCACCATGTGCTGTCCTTCCAGTGGTCATCATGTGTACGGGAGCCGACATGATCCGGGACATCATGCTAGCCGCCCAGCGCCGGAGGCTAACCAACGGGAGCACCATCTTCTTCAACATCGAACTGTTCAACATGTCTTCCTACGGTAAAGATGAACCAAACCCATGATGTGTGAAGTTTGTGTTTGTGCCTGAAGAATGATGCTCTACAGTTCCTGTAACTTTCCTAGCATGACTGTTGAGATGCTGTTGATCTATGGTTTAGCGCTATCATCCAGCCTGACATGGAAACATCTCCCCACCAGGCAACGGGTCTTGGAAGCGAGGAGATAAGTTCGACCTCGAGGCGCGCCAAGCCTACGCCTCCCTCAACACCGTCACGCTGCTCAAAACCGTAAAGCCCGAGTTTGAGAACTTCTCCATGGAAGTGAAGAAATCCATCCAGAACTCCGGCTTTGCCGACTGCCAAGACTGTGGAAGTGTACGTAAGTTTGGGATATCTTAAAGCAAGGTGATGTTAGTACATGGAGACACAGTGTCTGTTGGTTTACTGGATGTCAAACTTGGAAAAACACAATTTCCAAGATCATACGCACGAAAGCAAGCTGCTCAGCTGCTCCAGTAAACATAGAAAAAGGACAATCCTGGAACTGAAGTTAATTTGAATAGATTAAAGGAAATTAATACAGTACTACAGTCACACTGTATACAAACTGAACGTCCAGATTTTCAGTTAGTCTGGGACCGTACATTTAGATTTCCTCAACAATGCTTTCAAACACACCCTCTTCTGTCTGCACAGCTCCTCAACACTAAGACATCTGACAGTAGTGACATTTAAAGAGCGTTCAGCTCCTAGGGCCAACACTGGGGACTTTCTGTATAACAATACCAGAGCAGACCCACTGTCTCTCTTGAGTCCTCTGAGCCAAGGAAGGGCGTCCTCTAGTCGGAGAGAGAATGGCCCCCCTGTAAGGGGGAGGAGGAGGAGGAGGAGGAGGAGGAGGAGGAGGAGGAGAGGGGTGGACACCTGGGCCCCTGAGGGACCAGGAGCTGCTTGTACATGTCAGGAGCCAGGGGTCAGTCGTAGCCAGACCAGTGACCGCCACCACCGCCAGGCGTCAAAACAGAAAGACAAAGAGCTAACCCTAACCCTCTGTGGGGCTCCAGTGGCTTGCTGTCCCTCCCACCGTCAAACAGAGGGAGAACCAGTCGAGAAACAAACAGTTGTTTCTGCTTGTGGTCTTCTTTTATTCAGCTTAAGGTCACTTACTGGACCTTTACCCAAAGAGCCTTATAGTGACATGGGATGATAGGGACATTGGGGCAGCAGTAGCTCAGTGGGTGGAGCAGGTCGTCCACTAACCAGAGGACAACCCTCTCAATCCCCACCTCCAATTGTCCACATGCCGAAGTGTCCTTGAGGAAGACACTGAACCCCACAAATGTATGACAAATGTACTGATTGTAAGTCACTTTGGACAAAAGCGTCTGCGAAATGCCCTAAAAGTGAATGTAGGTAGTAAGGTAATAAGGTAGGGGTTAGACAGTACAGATACAGGTCATTAAGGAGGAGGTAGGGGCTAGACAGTACAGATACAGGTCATTAAGGAGCAGGTAGGGGTTAGACAGTACAGATACAGGTCATTTAAGGAGCAGGTAGGGGTTAGACAGTACAGATACAGGTCATTAAGGAGCAGGTAGGGGTTAGACAGTACATATACAGGCCATTTAAGGAGTAGGTAGGGGTTAGACAGTACAGATACAGGTCATTAAGGAGCAGGTAGGGGTTAGACAGTACAGATACAGGTCATTAAGGAGCAGGTAGGGGTTAGACAGTACATATACAGGCCATTTAAGGAGTAGGTAGGGGTTAGACAGTACAGATACAGGTCATTAAGGAGCAGGTAGGGGTTAGACAGTACAGATGCAGGTCAATAAGAAGCTGGCAGGGGTTAGAGGGCATCTTGCTTTAAGACGTCTACAGGTAGAATGTGGATTGAACCCAGTACCTTTTGGGTAGGAAACAAGTATGACTATCCTGAATTACGTTAACTTTTAGAGTCCCTTCTAGAATCATGTACAATGTAATGGAATGGTTCCTGCAATACATCTACAAATGTAGTGTAGAGTATAATAACTGTAGAATAGAGTATAATGATGTCATCTGCATACTGAGTCACAATACGTATGAGGCCAGCTCAGTCTGTGCTGTTCAACAGTTTACATTCTGTCTTTACGAGCAGATTGTTGGTCTGACTGAGAAATGTTTCCGTCGTGCGCCGGTAATTGTTGTTATTTTTTTACATTGTAACCCTAACCCTAACTCCCATGGAATTCAGACATTCAGACATTCAGACACACTGACACAGACACTCAGACCTTCACACATTCACGCCTTCAGACATTTACACGTTCACACATTCACACATTCAGACATTCACACATTCACATATTCAGACATTCACACATTCAGACATTCACACATTCACACATTCCTGATTGCTGTTTCCACGCGGTGGGAATGCTGCAGCAGTGCCTGTAAGCCCAGCAGGACTCAGAGTGCTGGAGCCCGGCCCATCACAGAACCCCAACGTTATTCCGTCACTGCAGACGATGGCATTTAGGACCGGCTCGGGACCTGCTGTGGGGGTTCTTGAAGTTTTTCCTGGTTTTGGATTGTTTGTAATCCTAACAGCACCTCTCATTTCCTGCTTTCCAACAAGAGCCCAGGGCAGTGTCAAACCCTACGAGATTCAGGAAAACCAGCCCTGGAATGTCATCCTACATAGCTGCCTCCTTTGTGGCAGAGTGTGCACACTACGTGCCAGAACCAGATAAGAACCAGAACCAGATAAGAGCCAGTAAACAGAACCAGACCCAGCTCAGAGCCAGTGAACAGAGCCAGGTAACAGCCACCGAACCGAACACCACGTGAAAACAGGGACCAGTCTGGGGACCAGAGCCTGGGCCGGGTGGCAGGGGAAACCCCCCCCCAACCTAAAGTATACCCAACCCATGACTAAAGGTCTACATGGGTCCTCAATAAAAAGGTTACTAAAGGCCTACATGGGTCCTCAATACAAAGGCTACTAAAGCCCTACATGGGTCCTCAATACAAAGGTTACTAAAGGTCTACATGGGTCCTCAATACAAAGGTTACTAAAGCCCTACATGGGTCCTCAATACAAAGGTTACTAAAGGCCTACATGGGTTCTCAGTACAAAGGTTACTAAAGGCCTACATGGGTTCTCAGTACAAAGGTTACTAAAGGCCTATATTCCCTGGAAGGCCTGGCATGAATGGGCCGCATCCCACATTTTCACAGAATGTGTGATGGCACCCAGGAGGTGGCAGTTTTGGAACCTTTATTTATAACACTTTATCATCACAGTGCATATTGTTTAAAACAAGCACGCATTATGCACGCTCACTATCATTGCCAAGAATACAGCTCCATTGGGGGTGGATTTCCACATTCAGAGGTCGCTTGCCAAGTCAAGACTGTAAGCATTGTAGCTAGGCTGCCCTCTGTGCTGTTGGACTGGAAAGAAGGACTGCAGACACTCCTGCTCAATGCCAGGGTTAAGGGTTGGGGTTCAGGGTTACTTTGGGTTGGGGTTAAGGCTAGGGTTAGAGCTAGCTGTGGTTTGGGTAGGTTTTGCTCAGACTAGGAGTTTAAGAGTCCGTAAGAAGTCTGTCCTTAAGAACTGAAACTCGTTCACATGTCATATTATCTTAAGTGATAAAATTAAATCGTAAGTGACCAAGTTATATCTTAAGTGATAAAGTTATATCTCAAGTGATAAAGTTATATCTTAAGTGATTAAGTTACATCTTAAGTAACTTAGATGAGAAAAATGCATAATATTCTTCCCTCTATGCTAACACAAGAAGAGAAGAAGAGAGGTTAAATTGATATTTTAAACCAATCTAATAGCCAATTACAATATAGGTTAGGAAATTGATGTTCCATCCACATGACTTAAGAGTGACTTAAGAGACTTAATATTTGCTGATGAGAAGGGACATTCATTAAGAGATGATACAGATTATACAATATGGTTGTATAACTTTTCAAACAGTCCATCGCATCACCTCCTACATCACAGCACCATTCACTGCAACCTGGGGACCAACGCAGACTAACCAAGCTGTGTCTCTCTAACCAAGCTCTTTCTCTCTAACCAAGCTCTTTATCTCTGGCCTGTCAGTCCAGAGTCCATTCTCTATCTCAATCTCAGTCTATAGTTTGTTCGTATATAAGTGATGAGAGGTTTTACAACATTACAACAGTATGTGATGTGTGAGTGCTTCAGTTTGTCCATCATTCCTTGTGATCTGCTCTCAGGCTGGTATTTGACTGTTCAAATCCTAAACAAAGCATGCGCTAGCGTGTTTAAGGCATTTCATTTTTAACAGGGAGGAATTTTCCTTGTAATTCTTAGTAAATACACCTGAGTGGATAGACTTCACCCCGGGGATAATTCCATCTGATTACCTTTCAGTTATTTCAGGATTTCTTCCCCTGCTCAGTACGTGCACTCGCTGGGGTCTGGGGCGGCTGTGGCCTGCTTCATTTGAATGACTTAGCGTGTATTGAGCGGAGGGGCACACATATACGTTGATAGATTGTGTTACCAGGGTTGAGAAAACAAACATTTCAAAATGTGAGCGTGCTCGGGGCGCGCAGGATCAGCACCACGGCGGTGGGTTCTCTCTGCGGACCCCCGATGTCTGGCAGCTCCAATTCCCCAAAGAAAAATACATCTGAAAAGAAAGTCGAAAAACAGCACCGGCAGCCCCATGCTGGGCCCGCAGACTGCTGAATGTAAATAAACACGTGCTATAATATCACATTCTGCTAGGAATAGCATGCTTATCTATTGGAGCTATATTTTGTTCTTTGAGATTAGTTGTAGAGCACTCCGGGGGGGGAGGGCTTTCTAGAAATGGAACCCAGCAAGAATCCCAAGCATCCCAACTTATGCTAACATTATTGTTAGTCGTGGTTTCACCAGAGAGCACCCTGGGCATCCCTCTGTAACGTGTATGTAAAGAGTCTTTAGAAAAGCACTTCTCAACACGATGTGGGATCATTATGGTCGTTATCATAATGACGGCTGCAGGAGGGTAGCGGAGTGAAAGTTAACAACAGCAAGAGACCACGTTCAGCAAATTAACTGGATGTCATTATTTCATCAATCTGAAGCAATACCACTTGATACTTTTTAAACTGGACATTCGCCAAACACCAAATGTAGCATGTTCGGAAATCCACCTTCATTTAACATTTTTAGTCTTTTGTATTTTAATAATTAACGTGGAACCTTGCCAAGGGTAATTGGAAGTCATATTTGCATTTAAAATAACAGGGTTAGGGTTAGGTTTAGGGTTAGTGACCCAGGGTTTGGGTTAGTTACTCAGGGCCAGGGTTAGGGATAGTTATTCAGGGTCAGGGTTAGTTACTCAGGGTTAGGGTTAGTTATTCAGGGTCAGGGTAAGGGTTAGTTACTTAGGGTCAGGGTTAATTACTCAGGGTTAGGGTTAGTTACTCAGGGTCAGGGTTAATTACTCAGGGTTAGGGTTAGTTAATCAGGGTCAGTGTTAATTACTCAGGGTTAGGGTAAGGGTTAGTTACTCGGGGTCAGGGTTAATTACTCAGGGTTAGGGTTAGTTATTCAGGGTCAGGGTAAGGGTTTGTTACTCAGGGTCAGGGTTAATTACTCAGGGTTAGTTACTCAGGGTCAGGGTTAATTACTCAGGGTTAGTTACTCAGGGTCAGGGTTAATTACTCAGGGCCAGGGTTAGGGTTAGTTATTCAGGGTCAGGGTTAATTACTCAGGGTTAGGGTTAGTTACTCAGGGCCAGGGTTAGGGTTAGTTATTCAGGGTCAGGGTCAGGGTTAATTACTCAGGGTTAGGGTAAGTTACTTAGGGTCAGGGTTAATTACTCAGCGTTAGGGTTAGTTACTTAGGGTCAGGGTTAGGGTTAGTTATTCAGGGTCAGGGTCAGGGTTAATTACTCAGGGTTAGGGTAAGTTACTTAGGGTCAGGGTTAATTACTCAGGGTTAGGGTTAGTTACTTAGGGTCAGGGTTAATTACTCAGGGTTAGGGTTAGTTACTTAGGGTCAGGGTTAGGGTTAGTTACTTAGGGTCAGGGTTAGGGATACCTACTCATGTCTTGTAATATACAAGTCATATTTAAACCTGCACTATGTATGTTTTCCCATCAGCAGCCTCTAGTGGCTTACATTGTAGCTACAGTGAGCGCTATATCATTCACCGGCTGAGATTTTCCCACAGGAGGGGTTCAAAAGTGGACCAGAATAAAACAAATTCTAGAGAAAGATTCTGTGGCTAAAGTGACTTTTGACTGGATATTTTTTTATATATTTTTTTAGATTCTATTGATATTCTTTAATGGAGTGAATAGCTGCAGTAGAAAAGTGACATAGTAGAGCTTTAAGTGATCCTCTCCTCCCTCAGATCAACATGTTTCTGGAGGGCTTTCATGATGCCTTGCTGCTCTACGCCATCGCCCTCCATGAGGCCATGAAGAGCGGCTACAGCAAGAAGGACGGAGCGCAGATCACAGCGCGCATGTGGAACCGCACCTTCGAAGGTAGGACCGCGCAACAGCACGCGACAGAACCCTGTGAGGCCTGAGGAGACAGGAGACAGCGGAACCACAACACACCAGCAGGTCCACTACGAGGCCTTCGTCACAACCAAACACCCAGACACCACCATACAGTGCTGGTGTTTATCTGGGGCAGAAAGGCTTTGGAGCCTAACATCATTCTGCTCTACTCGGAGGTTTCCTCTGTGCAGCGGATGTTCCCGTGAAGGCCCCTGGCTGCCAGCTCTCAATATAAAATAACAATGTTCTCTTCCACAGGAATGGTCATGAACAGGCTCACATTTTCTTGTTCAAATATTTTAAAATTGCGAAGAATTTTGGAACACGGGCCCCGAGATGAAATTACAATTCTTGGCATGGGCAGCCAAAGAACTAACCCCAACACACAGAACTAACCCCAACACAAACAACTAACCCCAACACAAAGAACTAACCCCAACACAAACAACTAACCCCAACACAAAGATTAACCGCAACAAAAACAACTAATCCCTACACAAACAACTAACCCCAACACAAACAATTAACCCCAACAAAAAAAATTAACCCCAACACAAACAACCAACCCCAACCCAAACAATTAACCCCAACAAAAAATTTTACCCCAACACAAACAACTAACCCCAACACAAACAACCAACCCCAACCCAAACAATTAACCCCAACAAAAAAAATTACCCCAACCCAAACAACTAACCCCAACACAAACAACCAACCACAACACAAACGCTGCCGCGTCACACAGGTTTCCTGTTTTATTAGCTAAGCCGGAATTTCTGTCTGCCGCCGCTGTGTTTAGCTTGGAGCAGAGCTGGTGGCTAACTGCTCTCTGCCTCCCACTGGACAGGCATCGCCGGCCAGGTCTCCATGGACGCCAACGGAGACCGGGACCAAGACTTCTCCATCATGGCCATGACCCGACCGGAGGCAGGCACGTACGAGGTGAGCCAGCAGACCAACGCCCCGTGTTCCAGAGACGGGGCTCAGTGTCTGACGTGAGGCCTCCTCCTACAGAGGCTCAGTGTCTGACGTGAGGCCTCAAGATGAGGCTCAGTGTCTGACGTGAAGCCTCCTCCTACAGAGGCTCAGTGTCTGACGTGAGGCCTCAAGATGAGGCTCAGTGTCTGACGTGAGGCCTCTTCTTACAGAGGCTCAGTGTCTGACGTGAGGCCTCTTCTTACAGAGGCTCAGTGTCTGACGTGAGGCCTCAAGATGAGGATCAGTGTCTGACGTGAGGCCTCCTCCTACAGGTGGTCGCCAACTACTTCACCATCAATGGAAGCTTCCAGGTCCTGCCGGCGTTCAACACCGCCCACTTCACGCTGAGGGGGCGTCGCCAGCCGCTGCCGGAGACCCCGGATAAATCATGTAAATGAAGCCTACCGGTCCCGACGGGGTTCAGGGTGTTGGCCACTTTTGTGTGGGGGACCGGGCCTGTGTGGGACCGGGCCTGTGTGGGACCGGGCCTGTGTGGGGCCGGGCCTGTGTGTGGGACCGGGCCTGTGTGGGGCTGGGCCTGTGTGGGACCGGGCCTGTGTGGGACCGGGCCTGTGTGGGGGACCGGGCCTGTGTGGGACCGGGCCTGTGTGGGACCGGGCCTGTGTGGGACCGGGCCTGTGTGGGGCCGGGTCCTAGGATTGGTTCTAACAGCCGCTCTTCTTCTGCCAGATGGTCTGGGGGTTTCGGCTCTGACCGGCATCGTGGTGGGGGCTCTGCTCGGCGCGGCTCTGCTGATGGCCTTCTACTTCTTCAGGTGAATATCGCTGGTTCTTTCAGAGTTCTGGTGATTGTTTGGGTCCAATCCACAAAACTGTATGTCTTCCACCCATCCAACGTGTTTCTTTCGACTTTGATAAGGTTACTGGAAACTTGATTTCATCAACATTTAACCCTAACATTTATATTGATATCTTATCTTATCTTATTTAAGGTACAAGATTTTGGTAAACAAAACCTTTACTGTCACGTCACCCTGATCCTAATGCCCGTCAGCGTGACTCTGATCTGATCTGATCAGATTGGTTGCCTTCCAGGAACAACTACAGAGTAACCACTGATCCGTTCCTCCTGATTGGCTGCTTTACAGGAAGAACTACAGGGTGACCATCGACCGGCGGACGCAGAGGGAGGAGTGTGACATCGGCAAACACAGGCAGCTGCGAGAAGACTCCATCAGATCCAACTTCTCTGCTGCATAGAGCCCTCTCCCCCCGGCCCTCTCCCCCCGGCCCTCTCCCCCAGCCCCCTCTCCCCCCTCTCCCCCCTCTCCCCCCTCTCCCCCAGGGAACCACTCGTTGGAATGTGACCAAAGACTTTGAGGAAGCTGTCGAGGAGCGATGCTATTTAAAGTAGATTTTATGTTTTCGTCTTTTGACTTGTCATAACTCAGGAAATCTCTAGGAGTCAAAAAGCACCACTCTTTAGTAAAGCTACAGTATTCAGGCCACGCGCTGTGTTCACATGTACATCCTGAGCTTTGAATTGGTGAGGAACTTTGAACACATTGTTCATTATGGGCCCCATGATCCCTTTCCACCCACCAGGAGAACATCACACCTTCTAATGATGCCAGTCCAACAGTGTGGTTATGAAATAGGCTATTAAATAACTCATACTAATTCTTAAAGAAAGCTTTTGCCTTTGTGTGCAGAATAACATGAGATTGAATCGTACCATAGAGCAGATTAACATAGAGGTATTAAACTCTTTATTTGATCTCATTTTTGGTATTTATGTTGTGTGGTGACCTTAAGGAACACAGATGTGGGGACAGTATTGCAGTGATACTACTGTCTTGAGAACACAGTATTACAGTGGTACTACTGTCTGAGTGCACAGTATTACAGTCAGTGGTACTACTGTCTGAGTGCACAGTATTACAGTGGTACTACTGTCTGAGTTTGGCGCTAGATGTGACTCTAAATGTAACACCAATACACGTTGACGCCTTATTGTGAAGTCTGCTCAGAAAATGATCCTCTGAGCAGTCACACTTTAGCTCACAAGCTCAGGAACCTGCAGTGGCCGTTCATCAGAAGTCTCAACCAATCAAACATGGTTCACTAACCGAACAATGCTTCACCAGAAACTTTAATTCTCCAAACCTTAAAGTGGTAATCTGAAGAAGTTCAGGAGTAAATGGTGGCCATTTTGTTCACATCTGCCAGGTTCCTGGCGAACCCAGGCCAGTCTGGTCCCTGTACAGACACAGAGTTACAGCGTCGCGTGTTGGTGTTACAGCAGAGCTGAATTGTGTGGGGATGAGCGGGTGGCCACGGAGGAGACTCTGAACCTCACCTCCAGGCTGCTAGCAGGAGATGCAGACCGCCAGACTCCTCGTCACCGTCCCCCCACTCAGCAGGGTCTTACGCTGCCATGTCTGCAGAAAAAAAAGAGAGATTTGGTATGAATCGTTTGATTCACACAAAATCATTTTCATTATTGTTGCCATTTCAGTCCCAGGGTGCACTGCAAACCCCCGACGGTCCCACAGCGTTACCATGGTAACGTGGGCACGAGGCGCGGCGACTTTGAGCAACTATGCTAACGCCAGGTGACCGCCACGACAATATCTGAAAGGTCACACAACATTCATTCACTTTTTCGCACTAATAAAAAAAACATTTTGAATGGAATGAGATCCATGAGAAGGAGAAAGGTAACTGAAAGGAGCCAGGTGTAGACTCTACTGTGTCAGGTTAGGATATATAGAGGAGAAATAACTGTAAATCAGAGTTATATTTATGTATTACAGTACATAATGGAGTCACTTATTTTGTACATATTTAAGCACGTAACATAGAAGGATTACTAAGGATTACTTGTGGAAGGCCGTACTTGTATTTGCTACTTGTTTCTCTTTGTAGATGAGATTAGGTTTGTACCTTCACACTTGTCACAGACGGTGTTTGTCTGGTAACAATATCACATCTTTCAGTTATTGTACTCCACTTTTGAGATCACATGTTCACGTTTTTCAATGCTGATTGGCTGCTGTACAGGTGAAGTCAAAATAAAGCTGCTGAGAGGCGAAACACGATGGACTTCTGCATCTTTAATGCTTTAGACGTACAGTAAGCCCGACAGTACACAACAGAACCAAGACAAGCATGTGGCCTTGGGACCCATAATTGTATGTGTAGTTACGTAGTGTTTGTATAGTTTTGGGTCAGTGTTTTGGCTATCCACTCTATGAATAATATATATCATTCTTAAACTGCATGCACACACGCACACACACACACACACACACACACACACACACACACACACACTATCTCCACTGAGACATGAGTGTGTAAACACACACACTGAGATATGGACACACACACACACCACTGAGTCATGAGTGTGTAAACACACACACACACACACACACACACACACTATCTCCACTGAGACATGAGTGTGTAAACACACACTGAGACATGGACACACACACAAACACACCACTGAGTCATGAGTATGTAAACACACACACACACACACACACACACACACACTATCTCCACTGAGACATGAGTGTTGTGTGTGTGTGTGTGTGTGTGTGTATGTGTGTCCATATCCCATGTGTTTTCTGCTTCAGAAATAATAGGAATGGCTTAATGAGGTGCATCATGGGTAGTCCCCAGTATCTACCAGGCCTGGTTTCCAATCTTCCAGGTTCTGTAGGTTCAAGCCAGGAGAAGGTGTTGGTACAACAGAGAAACCCTTAGTGTGTGTGCGCGATGTGTTCTGTTCTCCCTGCAAGATTGATTGATGTCTTGATGACCTCCTAGGTCACCAAGGCATGTTGTGGGGTGTGAAAGGCTGACCTCTCAGGGCCTCTGACCCTGGCTTGTGTTCGCACATGACTTCAACCCAGAGAAGAACACCTGGCTCAGCCTGGCAGCAGGTATGCTTCCCGGGGCGGAGAGTCCCAAGGTGCGACACGCAGTCAGTCTCGCGGTGTCCCAGTGCTACTAGCAGAAGATGGTCTGGCTGCCTGCACAGCGGCTGCACAGCGGTTTGCTGTTCCAGTACACTGTCATTAATACTAACTAATACTTTCTCCTACCTTCCTCTCCTAGTAGCACTCTGCTATACTGCTGCTCTCAGGGCTAAGCGTTGACATCGCTTCTAAATGGCTCTGAGGAAAAGAGGGAAATCAGATGCTGATTCTGCACAGCAGTCGGCGTGTCCTGCGTCCACACGTGGTTTAGTTTGTCCTTGATCTCTCTCCTCATGTTTACATTGAGGATCCCAGGACTCTGTCTCCAGGCCTACGGGCGCTCCGAGGAGTCTCTCCTGACGCGTGCCTGGGTGACTGTACAACGCATCGCTCCTCTGAGCGCTGCTGCGTTAGCATGTCATGCTATCTGATGGTAGCGTCCCCGAAGAAATGGACACAGTGTCCCTTCCTGTGGTCTGTGCCGTGATTGTAATCACGCCAACTCTTCTTCTCTTTGATATCCATTGTGTTCGTGTCGGCCCCCCCAAGCTGTCATTAAGGGTTCCACAGATCTCACGATATTCCTCAGAACGGAAAGCTGAAATCGCTAATTGCTCCGGAAGTTTCCCAAAACAAACGCGATCCATCCAGCAGATGATTGCTACGAGTGGCTGAAAAACATCGCTGATTGGTTCGGACGCATGAGGGACCCGCTGCGGTGGGCTGAAGTGCAGTGCATTTATTTGTCAAGGCAAACAAATGCTCACCCTGCTGAAAGTTCAAGTGATTCATTGCAAGATTACTTAATCCAGCAGTTTGCTCGGTGGGTATAATATAAATGTATTTATCCTCGAAATATAACACAAAGCAAAGACAGTGGATCATTCAATGCATAAAAACATAGCATTGGTCTCCCATATACTACATGCACACACCAGGTTTAGCATTGGATGAATGAGCAGGAGTGAAGAAGGGTCTTCTCCGCGTGAACCCGCTCAGCTCAGCGTCAGAATCCGCTGAGCTTTAGAGGATACAGAGTTTCACCTCTGACATGGACATCAGAGCACAGTGGTTTAAGACTCTAATAGAACGAATTGAACACAATCTCCTCTTCTACTTCCCTCTCCCAGATGATTTGAGGCCCGGGCCAGCAGCTCTACAGTGGAGCGTGTTCAGGGAGACGACACCGTTTGATACCTGATGACAACGATGCCTGCATAGCTCCTTTCACTGCTCAGTCTGGGTGGACAGGCCACATCATGTGACCCCCAAAGTCTAACCCCTTTGAAGGATTGGGGGGGCAAGGATGCTCCGCTATGATGGCATGTTCATCACCTAGTCAAGTGGAGAGGTGGTGTCTGGTGTAGAGGTGGTGTTTGGTGGAAAGGTGGTGTCTGGTGGAGAGGTGGTGTCTGATCTGTCTGGTGCAGAGGTGGTGTCTGATCTGTCTGGTGCAGAGGTGGTGTTTTGTGAAGAGGTGGTGTCTGGAGGAGAGGTGGTGTGTGTGTAGGTCTGTGGGTCTGTAAGGCCATGACATCCCCTTGTGGCCCGATGCGATGCTTTGTACTCAGTGTTTACCATTCAGTACGTCATCACATGGGCCACATAATCACCTGAACAACCCCCAGATGTATTATTCCACCATCTTGTACTTATTTTACATGTCTTTTATTGTCTTTGAAATGTGGCAGAAGGTAACTCAGGTTAGAGCAGATGAGGGTCTACCTCAGTCAGTCAGTCCTCTGATGAGATGACAAGAACTGAGGTGCTTCTCAAATGCTCTTCATTCATGAAGGTGGTCCGGGTTCTGTCTGTGTCTCGGTGTGTGCGTGTCTGTGTTTGTGTGTGTGTTTGCAGTAGGCTTATGGGCCAGGGTTCCAGATGTGTGTGTGTGTGTATGTGTGTGTGTGTGTGTGCGTGTGTGTGTGTGTGTGTGTGTGCGTGTGTGTGTGTGTGCATGTGTGTGTGTGTGTGTGTGTGTGTGTGTATCTGTGTGTGTGTAGGCCTATGGGCCAGGGTGCCAGGGGTGTGTGTGTATGTGTGTGTGTGTGTGTGTGTGCGTGTGTGTGTGTATGTGTGTGTGTGTGTGTGTGTGTGTGTGTGCGTGTGTGTGTGTGTGTGTGTGTGTGTGTGTGTGTGTGTGTGTGTGTGTATCTGTGTGTGTGTAGGCCTATGGGCCAGGGTGCCAGGGGTGTGTGTGTATGTGTGTGTGTGTGTGTGTGTGTGTGTGTGTGCGTGTGTGCGTGTGCGCGTGTGTGTGTGTGTGTGTGTGTGTGTGTGTGTGCGTGTGTGCGTGTAGGCCTACAGGCCAGGGTTCCATGGGGAAAGCGGTTGAAAGCGTGCTGGCCCCGGTACACTCAGAGGATGTCAGTCCGCGTGTGAAAGAAACCACAGATCCAGTCTGATATTTCCTCGTCTCTCCAGAGCTCTCATCCGGCGGCCAGCCCACCGCCCACTGGGCACAGCTACGCACAAACCCAGGCCCCATGGGAAACCCTGCTAGTCCTAACATCCAGCTGTGAGGCCAAGCAGAGGGCTCAGACCTACACACCGCTGGCACGTCGTCTGCCCTCTGGGACCGGAGCTGTGATGAAGGACCCGGCCACAATAAGGTGTTAATACAATGCAGTTGAAAGCTGCGTGGCTCCAGCATCCAACAGAGAGCGGGGTGCATGTGATGGGAGCAGCGCTGCTTTACCGTTGCACTCACTTCCCAAATATGAAACGATGCCCAGGAGAAGGAACCGCTTTTTTTTTTTTTTTTTTCGCTATATGCAACTGATTAGCATAGCGGCTGGGCTGCGTTTCCAGCCATGCTGAATTAGTTTACTCACCAGAGGAATGTTCTGAAACATGGCATGAACGCGACCTCTGTGATCCGATCCGGTGCGTGCGCAGATGGAGCGGTGGGGTTTGTCTCTGCAGGGTCTGCTGCAGAGAGTCTCCCATTAGAACGCGATCCCAGCTGCGGTGAGTCTGCCGTCGCAGACGCTCCCTCTGATCATCACAGGCAGGGAAGAAAAAGCCTCTGGCCGCGGCGGGGCGTGGGGACGCGGCCCCTCGCACGCGGCCAGGCGCATAACGTGCGACTTGAAAGCGTGTGATGAAACTGGAGCCGGGCGGCCGTGCGCTGGGCCCGGAGAATGCCTGTGATCCGCCCCACTTTTAACAGCCCGGCGGGGTTTTTTTTTCCTTTCCCCCCGCGCAGCCAGGCTTGGACGCCGTACCTGGTTCCCGTCCTGGGACTTTTATTGTGTCTGCGTGGGAGCGGAGCGGGGTTTCTGGCGGCGCGGCGGGGACTGGAGGACCAGACGCCCGGCGCTCACGCCACAGCGCGGCACGCTGGCCGGCGGGGGCCGCGAGGGCGAGCGAGTGTGACGTGTAAACGGATGATTTATTCTCTCCTCTGTCCCGCACACAGCAGCGGCCTCACGGCGTTCCCACGCCGCCCAGACCTCCGTTCACTCCCTCGTCTCGCAGGATTCCACGACCACGATGACGTCAAGGACCGGCTTTGCTGTTTGCTAATGCCGGCCTCCGGGTAATTACTGAATGTAGTGGCAATTAGCAATGCTAACAAACAGGAGTACCACATGTAAAGAAACAGGAGTTTGTCATATTCACTCGTGCTAGTGGTTTCATAGTCTCGCGTTGAGCTAACTCCGTTGCATGCATGTCCTCGGGCTGGACCCCACCAGGGTTAGTTCAATCCTACTGCCCTTGTCCTTGGGCAAGGCACTGACCTGGGACCATGAAGACCTGATTCAATAGTAAATGTTGAAGTAAAGTGGTAGAAGGTTTGGTCATGTTTGAGAAACACACTCAGTATCAAACTGATGTTAGGTCTATGAATCATATCTTATCGTAGGACCAGCCACTGATGTTTGCTGAGTCTGACTAACAGACTGGGAGCCTGGGAACCAGACTAATCTGCAAGCTCATGTTTTATTCGCTCTAGCATCTTCGTCTGGTCCGCCTTCTGTTCAGACAGACTCCCAGCAGAGCTGGCCCGGGTTGGGCCAATCACATCGTCAATCTGAGATGGGGAGGATTTGATACGATGACAGACCAGAGGAGCGCCCTATGGGGGCACGCTGTTGAGGGGGCATTTTTATTAATAACCAAGATGGCTGCCGTTGATGCGTCACAACTTTAGTAGCTCTGATTGGTTGTAGGTCCATCCCACTGGGACCACAGGCTGGACTCAGTGAACTGAGAGGTTCCAGAATACGCATTTGCGTATTTGTGAATTGGGCTGGCGATGTCAGGCTATAACAGACCACTTCTCAAAAATATACAAAACAAAGAATCTTTCAGTCATTAGTATCCTAAATACTGGGTCACTGGGCATGTAAACTATTGGAGTGGAAACCACTTCACATTTATATTACCAAACACTGCCTTCCATGGAAATTCATCTTATAAATAACATGCACGTTAATGTTCCAACCAATCAAACAATACCTGGATGAATGCTAACATGCTACTATATTTATAATATAGTCTCTCTCTCTCTCTGTGTCTGTCTCTCGCACGTGTGTGTGTGTGTGTGTGTGCGAGAGACAGACATGTATAAATATATATATGTGTCTCTGTCTCTCACTGTCTCCCTCTCCCTATCTATCCCTCGCTCATTATCTCTCTCTCTATCCCTCTCTGTCTATCTCTATCCATTCCAGTCTGTCTCTCGATCCATCCCCCTCTCGCTCTCTCGCTCTCTCTCTCTCTCTCTCTCTCTCTCTCTCTCTCTCTCTTCAACAAAAGGTTTCCAAAATATGCAGGTCCACATGCTTGCCGTGCTTTCATGTCCATTCCGTGTCACAGCTAAATAGTTCATTCTGAAAGAGTTAATTGTTGAAGAATAATGACTTCAGAATGTTTACTGCCCTGGTAGGGGGGAATGTTCTCTAGAGTATACTGTGGGGTTGAACAGTTAGTGTTGGGGTGAATAGTTCCCTACAGTATAGTGTGGGGGTGAATAGTTAGTGCTGGGGTGATTAGTTCTCTTCAGTTTACTGTGGGGATGAACAGTTAGTGTTGGGGTGAATAGTTCCCTATAGCATAGTGTGGGGGTGAATAGTTAGTGTTGGGGTGAATAGTTCTCTACACTATAGTGATGGGGTGAATAGTTAGTGTTGGGGTGAATAGTTCTCTACAGTATAGTGTTGGGGTGAATAGTGAGTGTTGGGGTGAATAGTTCTCTACAGTATAGTGTTGGGGTGAATAGTGAGTGTTGGGCTGAATAGTTCTCTAAAGTTCATCACAGACACCTTCACAGCCCCACTGTCAATTATTATCACAGTCCATCGTTTAAAGCAGCTCATTAGTTATTATCACAGTCTATCATTAAAGCAGCTCATTACTTATTATCACAGTCTATCGTAAAAGCAGCTCATTCGTTATTATCACAGTCTAACGTTTAAAGAAGCTCATTAGTTATTATCACAGTCTATCGTTAAAGACACCCGCAGGATCCAAGCGCATTATTCCGTCTCAACTCCAGCAGGTGCTTTTTTCCAGGGAAACCTTTCTTGTTCTCCCCCAGATGTTTCCTGCCTTTTCATCGTGGTATGCAGGCTGCCGGCCAACCCAGCATATCAGGTGGAACACGCAGAGCCCTGCAGACGCCCATGTTGGGAACTCTAACTCCCAGTGGCAGCAGGTTACTGCCGGGCAGGTGCGGCCTCACTGGCCCTGGGCCTCGCTAACCCTGGGCTTCGCTAACCCTGGGCCTCGCTAACCCTGGGCCTCGCTAACCCCGGGCCTCGCTAACCCCGGGCCTCGCTAACCCCGGGCCTCGCTAACCCCGGGCCTCGCTAACCCCGGGCTTCGCTAACCCCGGGCCTCGCTAACCCCGGGCCTCGCTAACCCCGGGCCTCGCTAACCCTGGGCCTCGCTAACCCTGAGCCTCGCTAACCCTGGGCCTCGCTAACCCTGGGCCTCGCTAACCCTGGGCCTCGCTAACCCCGGGCCTCGCTAACCCCGGGCCTCACTAACCTTTTAACCTGGATGTAGAGGCCTGGATCGTATCTGGCAAGATGCTCTTTAGTATCTGACAATACTGTACTGCAGTACTCTGGTGATGTGCACTGTACTATATACCGTATTATCTGGTAATATGTACTGTATGTACTGTAGTATCTGGTTGTTGGAACAAGGCAAACAGCTAAGGAATGCAATCTGCCGAAAACAGAAGCATCTTGAAGGCATCAGACGAGCACACTGTGTGGTCTGGAAGGACCCCGTCCACCGGGTAACAGTCTGGGCTCCCGGCATCTCTTCCACGTGATCCAAGAAGAGCTGTGGAAATGACGGGAATGTGGAAGTTGATACGCAAAGCGTTTGTAGCGGCCCACCGTGCAATTACTGCCATTAGTTTGGAATACGAACATATGTCATCAGCGGAGCAACCAGTGGCGCGGGTACCACTAACCAAACACGCCTCACTGCTCGTTTGTGAGAGCGGCTTCATTGTGGTCATTCATCTGAACGGCCAAAGGAGGACGTGGCTGAAAGGAGACGGAGAAGAAAGCTGAGGCCCAGACGCCTCCACGACCAGCTCCTCGACCCTGTTTCCTCCCACCACGACCTGACTCTGTGATACCTTCCATTCAGCTCCTCGCCTCCTACACAGAGCATCTCTCCATGTGTTCTCTACATATATGTGTACCATACATATGGTGATGTATATATAGTCTCATGTTCACACATCTCAACACCGTCATTTGATTCCTACGGCCGTGGAGCCCCCACGCGGCCTGACAGCCCCTCGCGTTCCTCTGAGGAGAACAATGCCTCCCGGGAACTGTTTAGAGTTTTATGTGCAACAGAAACATAGACTGACTTCAACCGCTTGCACAGGGCTGTTTACCTATCAACCTGGCAACGTTTGAGGTTCCTTATTGAAGTGAAGCCTTGCATCATAGGTCTACCAGGAGCTTCCAGAGCTTTCCCAGATGGCCAACTGTATCTGCTTCCCCCTCAGCTGCCTCTGTCCTCTCAGATGCATCTGGGAACCAGCATTCATCATGGCTCATTATTCACCCTGAACTCCATCCTTGAGGTCCTGAACGTTTAGTTTAATGGACAGAGGAAACTGCTCTCCAATCTAATCAGCTGCTCCCTGGCACGGCGTTCTGCATGAGTCACTCTTCATTTGGGAGGCGTTAACGGGCCCGTTCAAATCCAAGACACATTACCCGCAGGTCCGTATGGGGACTAGAACAATGTTTCTGCTACCAGCAGAGAGCAGAGAGCAGAGAAGCTTTGTCTCTGACTATTCCAAACTATCCTGAAACAAGCAAGCTAACACAATTATAAATCATGTAAAAAATGTAATTTATGCCTCAACATAAAACATGCACACCTAAATATGAAACACACACATGATAACATGGATGCCTGCTGTTAGTTTTAACCATGTGACTTCAGCAAACAAGCGTCTCCATTGTACATATTTTTCTATCAGTTGGCTTGACACAGTAACCATGGTGATGCTGCTGTTTCAGGTATAACACCTTGATATGTTAACCATGGTGATGCTACTATTTCACGTATAACACCTTGATACAGTAACCATGGTGATGCTGCTGTTTCGGGTATAACACCTTGATATGTTAACCATGGTGATGCTGCTGTTTCACGTATAACACCTTGATACAGTAACCATGGTGATGCTGCTGTTTTGGGTATACCACCTTGATATGTTAACCACTGACATACTGGACTCCCTCACCTGATGGGTGTGCTGCTTAACTCTATCCTATCAAAATGACTGACCTTAATGTAACAGTATGATGACATCATTTACCTCGAAAGTACTATCGAGTCACTTAAATGAAAGGTCTGTGATTCCTCAGACTTCATACAGACCCCAGGGAGATTATCTCTATCATTGCACAGATAACAGACTCTACAGTTGAAGTAATGATGAATGAATGTTGGATGTGTTGGGCTCAGTAGTTACATCTCCAGCTCAATAGTTCAGCAAATTTCTGCTTCCTACTTGCCTACTGCTTCCTCTAAACTCTCCTACTGCTTCCTCTAAACTCACCTAATGCTTCCTCTAAATTCTCCTACTGCTTCCTCCAAACTCTCCTACTGCAGTTTCCCTTGTATGTACAGTACCTGTGTGTGTGTGTGTGTGTGTGTGTGTGTGTGTGTGTGTGTGTGTGTGTGTGTGTGTTTGTTGGAGTCTGGTACTACTGAGAGAACATTCCTGGTTTCTCCATGCTGCTCGGACATGAACCGGCTCCAACCCTTAGTCTAAAGAATAAATCCAACCATGATTCATATAATATACATACATCTGATAGATACATAATATGTACATATGGATGAAGATAGTTCAGGTTGTAATGTGTGCATTTGCAGTAATGTGTGTAGTTGCATGAATGTGTGTGTTTGCAGGAATGTGTGTAGTGATGTGTTGGCTGATGTGTGTGGCCGTCTCCCCAGAGGACAGCCTGGACATGGCGTTGTGTTCACACACTGGGCTGGGCGTCACGGCAACGGGTCAGAATCAGAGGGGGAAATGTTTACGTATCTCGCAGGGGGGTGGGGGGGGGGCTCATTTCCCTGCACTTAACCTCTCACTGACAGAAGAGTGCAGAGGAAACAACCAGAGCTTATCTACTCATTACTTCCTGTCCAAGACCCCGGTAAACAGGCCAACATGTGTCTGTCAACGTCTGTCAGTCAGCGTACGGACCATGGGACCGCTCAGCAGGAAACAAACGCTGCTTGTGTTGCATTGCACAACCTGCAAACTCTCTCCTGTCCTCCCTGTGTCTCTACTGTCTCCTCTATCCATCCCCCTGTGTCTCTACCGACTCCTCTCTCCTCCCTGTGTCTCTACTGACTCCTCTATCCTTCCTGTGTCTCTACTGTCTCCTCTATCATTCCTGTGTCTCTACTGTCTCCTCTATCCTTCCCCCTGTGTCTTTACTGACTCCTCTCTCCTTCCTGTGTCTCTACTGACTCCTCTCACCTCCCTGTGTCTCTACTGACTCCTCTCTCCTCCCTGTGTCTCTACTGACTCCTCTCACCTCCCTGTGTCTCTACTGACTCCTCTCACCTCCCTGTGTCTCTACTGACTCCTCTCTCCTCTCGGTGTCTCTACTGACTCCTCTCTCCTCCCTGTGTCTCTACTGTCTCCTCTCTCCTTCCTGTGTCTCTACCGACTCCTCTCTCCTCCCTGTGTCTCTACTGACTCCTCTATCCTCTCTGTGTCTCTATGGTCTCCTCTATCCTCCCCCCTGTGTCTCTACTGACTCCTCTCTCCTCCCTGTGTCTCCTCTACTCACTACTCAGCACCTCAGCAATGCTCATTTGAAATGGCAAAGGTTGTAATCACCTGGGAGGAAGTAACTGTTAACATGTTTCTTTAGTCAAAAAAGTTACCTGAACATCTGAAGATCTGTTATTCTGGAATCTGGAATAGAAATACTGATACATCTCTTGTGTAGAAAGAAGGAGTTGAGTGTAGTGGAGGAGTGTGTATATATACATATATAAAGTCTGTATCTATATACATTTGACTGTGTTCCCATCATACTGAAGGAGACTGGGCTAATCTGAAGGCTCTGAGAGGGTCTGAAACATGTCTCTCTAGTCTACAGGCATGTGAACACTGAATATTTTCTAGTTTGAGTGGGAACGGTCACGTGACCAAACCACACAAGGCTGCCCCCACACACACACGGTCACCATGGTTACCGCGAAGCATCAGCGCGTTTCTCTGACAACAGGAGCGGTCCACCGCGCTGGCTTCAAACGCTTCCACTTCAGAAGAGAACAAGTGAAACTAATCAGGTCCGAGTTTCCCTTCACTCACTGAATACCCTGCAAAGCACCGGAAAAACGTGCAGTGGAGTCGACATACAATAAACCTTTCTGAGCGGAGCAGCGCTGCATTCTGTTGACCTGAGGTCCCATCGGCCTGGCAGAGCAGGCGGGCGAGAGGCGATGATTCACGACGTGATTCCATACACTATGATATTCATTAGTACATCCCCGAGGTCTGACCCCGGGGTCCCCCCGAAATGAAGAGCGCTCACAGAGAGACCCCCGGCAGGGACCCCCGCTGATCCATGCCCTGGAAACCCAAGCCGAGATGTGTCCTCTTTTAGGGGCGCTGTAAATCTGTCCTCGCCAGCCGGCACTCAGAGTGTGTTCAGCTGAGGGCTGTTAAACCGCGGGGGGGCCGAGTTGCCCGGGCGCAGCGTGCACACAGGGTCTTCCCGCATCCCAACGCATTCCTGTTCCCGTTGGTTCTCCGCTGAGCAGAGGGTCAACGTGGTGCCCACCGGGGGGGGGGCGACCAGAACCTGGCCTGGACCAGGTTACTTACTGTCTGTGTTGGGACGTTGTGTTGTGTTTACTGTCTGTATTGTGATACTGTGTTGGATTTACTGCCTGTGTTGTGTTTATTGCTATTATTATTATTATAGGGCAGCAGTAGCTCAGTGGGTAGAGCGGATGGACAGAGCG
>JAXIVH010000015.1:4104823-4161540 GCA_036785325.1 Urophycis tenuis
AAAGGTAGAAGAAGTCATGTAAAGGCGTTTGTTTCTATCAAACAATCAAAACAAAACATTGTGAAGAAGCGTGGGATAATGGGAGGCTCCTTTAGTCACATTTATCACCACCTCGGTCGATATTGACGTTTCATGTCAATAAACGACGTCTCTACGGGAGTTCTGTGTCCCTGGAAGCCCCCCTGGAGGGGGCAAAGGGCATACAACGCCACTGACATGTGACCAAATGTAACGGGCCGTTTCCCTAAATATAAGGAGGTATTTCTCTGGGTTTGACAGTGTTGGAAACATCTGGGATACGCTATGCACACAACTCAACAAATCAAACCAAAAATCGGTCTATTGGACATTTATGTCATCATAAAGGCCTTTCGATTACATTGTTGCATATCTGGTATTGATTCTACATCTGGTATATGGATTCAATATCTGGTATTGGTTCTATATCTGGTATATTGATTATATATCTGGTATATTGATTATGCATCTGGTATACTGATTCTATATCTGGTATATTGATTATATATCTGGTATTGGTTCTATATCTGGTATATTGATTCTATATCTGGGATTGGTTCTATATCTGGTGTATTGATTATCTAGTATTGATTCGACATCTGGTATATTGATTGGTTAGTTTCCGATAGGAGGGAGGTTGAGTGAGTCAGACTCTACGTTATTTAAAAACTGCCAGCAAGATGTTTAAACAAATGAAAAGCTGCTGTCTGCACGTCAGACTGAGAAATACTTTTACTGTGGTCACTCCCTTGGCTTCTCTCTCCTCTTCACTATGCTGCTCTCTCCTCTTCGCAATACTGCTCTCTCCTCTACACTATGCTCCTCCCTCCTCTTCACTATGCTGCTCTGTCTTCACTATGCTCCTCTCTCCTCTTCACTATGCGCCCCTCTCCTCTTCACTATACTGCTCTATCCTCTTCACTATACTGCTCTCTCCTCTTCACTATGCTGCTCTCTCCTCTTCACTATGCTCCTCTCTCCTCCTCACTATGCTCCTCTCTCCTCTTCACTATACTGTTCTCTCCTCTTCACTATGCTCCTCTCTCCTCTTCACTATACTGCTCTCTCCTCTTCACTATACTGCTCTCTCCTCTTCACTATACTGTTCTCTCCTCTTCACTATGCTCCTCTCTCCTCTTCACTATACTGCTCTCTCCTCTTCACTATGCTTCTCTCTCCTCTTCACTATACTGTTCTCTCCTCTTCACTATGCTTCTCTCTCCTCTTCACTGTACTGTTCTCTCCTCTTCACTGTGCTCCTCTCTCCTCTTCACTATGCTCCTCTCTCCTCTTCCCTATACTGCTCTCTCCTCTTCACTATGCTGCTCTTTCCTCTTCACTATACTGCTCTCTCCTCTTCACTATACTGCTCTCTCCTCTTCACTATACTGCTCCCTCCTCTTCACTATACTGCTCCCTCCTCTTCACTATACTGCTCTCTCCTCTTCACTATACTGCTCTCTCCTCTTCACTATACTGCTCTCTCCTCTTCACTATACTGCTCCCTCCTCTTCACTATACTGCTCCCTCCTCTTCACTATACTGCTCTCTCCTCTTCACTATATTGCTCTCCCCTCTCTCTCCTCTCCTCCCAGATAGTTTGGGGCTGGGACCCTGACATCTCAGTGTTTACAGCTGACAGAGCCCGTCGAGGTATTTATGGCCCGGCTGGACCTGACGCGCTAAACGAGCCACACTTCGTTAGTTGCCATGCCAACCTGAAGCGTAACCAAGGGGGCTGTGAGTGGCCTTTTTTGTCCTTTCTTTGTACGTGTGTTTCCACAGCTAAGATTACAAGCATTTGTATCTATAGTTACGATAACAAGTATTTGTGTCTATAGTTACGATGAAGTATTTGCTTTAGAAAGTATTTACTGCATTCCAACCAGGAATGTTTAATTAGGTTGTAGCGCCAACCCCACAAGGTGACATGAAGACAGAATAAAGTGGAGGGGAACATTTTACTCAAAGCATGTAAAAGGTTCTCTTTCAAAACGGCAGTTTGGAATAAAAGCGTGAGAGCAGCATAGTGAAGAGAATGAAAGGGATTCAACATCGCTGGTTAAAATGAATATAGAGTTGGGATTGCTAGAATGTTAAATATAATTGGCCCATATTAGCTTACTATTTATCATTTATCCAAAGATCGTTTGATTGTGAAATAAGGAAGTGAACACTGTTCTCAACAGAAACAATGCTCTTTCTCCTTATACAAAAGAGACAGGTCATTAAGGAGCAGTTAGGGGTTAGCCAGTACAGTGACAGGTCATTAACCTCTTCATCACTTGGCCTATTTGAAAACAACACCCATAAAAGAAATAGAGTCCATCCCCACAACTGCAGGGGTACACTTGTAATACCTTGGTCCCAACAGAAAGAACAGCGGGGAGGTTGTTGTGCTAATTAAATGACCAATGTGGAGTCTAATGGCTCAGGGTGAATGAAGCTAGAACGCAGCTTAAGTGGAAGAGCTCATTTGCGCCTGAAATAAAGAATACCTTAGATTGAATACCACCTAGTGCATTGTCAGCCGTATCGGGCTAAAGCATCTGATGAGTACCTGGGTCAAGATGCCAATAGGGTGACGAAGAGCAAAGCTAGTGGGGTTTCAGTAGAGCTGGGTTTAGGCAGTGTCAGAATAAAGATAAATCCAATGCAAACCAAAACTAACAGTATAATGTAAACATGAAAAGACACAAGCAGGTAGATATATTCAGAACCCATTGTGCACACGTGACCCACTCTCTGGGCGAGCATGATCATCCATAGGGACTAACACAGTCTGACTAAAGGCTGTTTAATTAAAGTCTGTGGTTATTTAAGTCCATCAAATTATGGCAGCAAGTAAGTGTCTCTTGACGAGGACGTCCTCCTGAAGCACCTCGAGTCCCTCTGAGTTAGTGCTGTCCCCGGGGACTCCCCCTCAGAGACCTGAGGGACCTTCTATCTGTGGGCTTCCTCCGTCTTCAGTTGAGTTGAACATAAAAAGAGACACGGAGAGGAGGGGGACAGCGTTGTCTCAGCTGGGAGCCTCCGTTTACCCAGACCGCCACCGCCTGGGAAACGTCAATAAACACTGGGGCCTCCAGGGCGACTGGAGAAGCAGCCATTAAAGATGTGTACCTTGTTCTAACCACTACACACACAAACCTTTATGTGACCTTGTCTTGGTGCAGCGAATACCAGGACAGTTAGGGGAAACGCTGGGAGACATTCAACCAGGAGCTGAGAGACATCGCTGGGAGGGAAACACCTTAGAGACCAGTCTATCCAGGGCTTACCACACACACACACGCCCCAACACACACGTCACAACACACGCACACACCCCAACAGACACACATGCCCCAACACACACACACTACAACACACACACACACACGCCCCAACACACACGCCACAACACACGCACACGCCCCAACAGACACACTACAACACACGCACACGCCCCAACAGACACACATGCCCCAACACACACACACACAACACGCACACGCCCCAACAGACACACATGCCCCAACACACACAACACACGCACACGCCCCAACAGACACACTACAACACACACACACGCCACAACACACACACACACAACACGCACACGCCCCAACAGACACACATGCCCCAACACACACACACACAACACACACACGCCCCAACAGACACTCATGCCCCAACACACACAACACACGCACACGCCCCAACACACATACCACAACACACACACACACCACAACACACACATGCCCCAACACACACCCACAACACAAGCACACACTCCAACTCACGCCACAACACACACACCTCAACACACACACACACACGCCCAACACACACCACAACACACGCACACGCCCCAACACACACACATGCCCCAACACACACATGCCTCAACACACGCCACAACACACACACACACACACACACGCCAACACACACCACAACAGACGCACACACCCCAACTCACACACACACGCCCCAACACACACAACACATGCACACGCCCCAACACACACACACGCCCCAACACACGCACACACGCGTGTGTGCATGTGTTGATGGCAAGATGGCTGTCACTCCCCGGGAAACAATGGGAATACCAATGCTCTCACACAGGCTAGCTTAATGTGCTAGCGAATATCTGGTCTGCACCTTCACAACCTGGTATTACAATTACACTACTGTTGATATCCTCTATCTATTCAGGGAGTAGCCCATACTGAGGCAGACTGTTACTAAAGTACAAACTGAGTATTGTAGGCTACTAAAGTAGAGTGAATTAGTGAATTATAGACAGTATGATAGAGAAGTGAGATGGATTAGAACAACTGGACACCCAGCCTCTACTGTCTTCTCCTGTCACTCCATCTCTCACATCTTAGTGATGATAGAGATGTTCTCTTTGACTATGAGGCCTTTCTACAAAGCCATCCATCCAGCCACAGGTACTTACAAGCAGAACCAATCAGGTTCCTCACAGGTTCTTGATTCTGATTGGCTGACAGGATGCTGTGCGACCCCAGAGCCGTTGTTCTGTGTTATATTAATTTACATTGATCAGATGAACCCTGGTTAACCTCCTGGTTATTGGACAAGCTAAGGTTCTTCATTGTACTGCGGTCGTCGTCAGACCTGTAGCATGTGTAGAATGTGAAGTACAACGTATTTACCATCAAACCCGGAGGTCTGTTGACAAATGTGTATATTGTTCCACATAGGAAGAGGTGTTGGTTTAGTGCCGTGTTCAGGACAACCAACACCGTGTGTGTGTGTGATCCTGAGGAGATGAAGGCCCGCCTGGGCGACTGGACCCAGTAAATCAGAGAGTGGTTCCGAGTGTTTGACACCAAAAGCAAACGCATTAAAGCTCTCGTGTTACACATTCCTCCGACAGTGTCTGAACATCTGGCCATCTCTCTGGCCTGCCGCTGTTTGGCGACCTTTGCACACAAACAGAGCTCACCTGGAAGGTGGAGACATTCCTGCGGGCGGAGGTATGCAGGGGAGACGCGGGGGGGAGGAGGAATGTGCCGACCCAACCGGGCCGTGACCCGGCGGGTCGGACCAAACCTCCCCGTGTTGACTTAGCGCGCGGCGCTGCGTACGTCACAGCGTTTCCACGCTGTGTTCTCAGCCACACGGAAAGTTTCTGTGAGGCTGCTCGGCGCTGGCCAGGACCTCAGCTGGAGGCTCAGCGAGCGGCGGGGAGGGAGTCACAGGCTGGAGCCTCCGGTGGGCAGGTGTGTGGTCAGTGGAAAGACATTCTGCCAAAGGCAAACATGTGTGTGTGGTTCCCCGAGGGGGGGGGGGGGGACCGGCGCACGTGGGTGTTGTGGCGTCTCCACCTCATAGTGTTGGTTCTAGCAGTGTGTCGGTTCAAATCATCTGTTGGTATGAACAGTGTGTTGGTTCTACCGATGTGTTGGTTCTACCAATGTGTTGGTTCTACCAGTGTGTGTTGGTTCTACCAGTGTGTTATTTCTACCAATGTGTTGGTTCTACCAGTGTGTTAGTTCTACCAATGTGTTTGTTCTACCAATGTGTTGGTTCTACCAGTGTGTGGTGGTTCTAAGTGTTTTGTTTCTAATTGGAGCTTCTACTTCTTCTGTGTTGGTACTAACAGTGTGTTCAGTCTTACTGTGTGTTGGTTCTAGCAGTGTGTTATTTCTACCGATGTGTTGGCTCTAACTGTTTTGGTTCTAACAGTGTTGGTTCTAATTGGAGTATCTACTTCTTGAGGGCCATCTCCAAAACCACCAAACGCTGGCTCAGTGGTGTAGTAGAATCTAAAGAATTAGCAGGGGGAATGTAATGCTCTACATTGAGATTTACACTTTGATTTACATTGAGATCTGCATTTAGATTTACATTGAAATCTACATTTAGATCTACATTTAGATTTACATTGAGATCTACCTTTAGATCTACGTTGAGATTTACATTTAGATCTACAGTACATGCAGATCTATATTGAGATCTACAATAAGATCAAAGTTTAGATCTACGTTGTGTAGATCTATAGCTAGATCTAAACATAGATCAAAAAATGAGTAGACCCTTAAAAAGAGAGTCTGACTGTGGGGTGGGTATGGAGGTAGGTTATCTATTTACTATCTATTTCATGTGGAGAAAAAAAATAATACTGTTATAATAGTGTTATGATATAACACTGCTATAATACAATGTTTAATGATATCATAGTGTTGTAATGGCATTCGTGTCTGATGATGATAATAATAATAATTAGGGGGGTTCATACTCCATAATAATCTGGGATGACAAAAACATTTACAATACTCTTAGGAATAGAATACAGGTACAAGATATTTTATACTTTCACTCCCAAGAAACACATATTTTATTTCATGTATCTTACAAGTACTGAGTATTAGTTTTACTGAAATACATTTTACTGACAGTAGAGACTAAGTACAGGAAGGGACTTTTTTTTCCTTTTTTTCCAGAACGCTGACCGCTGACCTGGGGTTTAGGGTCTGCTGAACCTGTCACACCTGAGACGGCGTGCTGTCTCACCAGGGGTCTGACCGGTATTTCACGCGGCCCAAGCAGAGCATTCCACTCGTGTTTAACAGCAGAAAAACCTCCAAATCTCCCTGGACAGTTAGGCGCCAAGACCAAACACTGGTGACCGCATGCACCTTCTCGCTCAGCGCCCGTCGCCCTCCCACCGGCCCTCAAGGAGCATCGCTGGGCTCTCTTCCCTCTGGGTTCAGGGTGTGTTGGGGTGTTCCTCCTTCAGGTCCTAGAGGGCTGAGCCTTGTGTGGGCCTGTGAAGCCCTTTGGGACAGGAGCAGTGATAACAAATGAAAATAAAACCGTGCTGATGATCAGAAGAACCGGGACTGGGGTACTGATACGTTACGTTGGTGGCTGATGGACAGATTAGTGATGAAGAGGGGGAGGAACCTCCGCCTCCCCATCTCTCACTAGGTGCATCTCGTCTATATGAAAACGTATACAGAACAAAACATATGGTATTGCTTCGTCCATGCATCTGTCGATGTGCCCAGGTGGATTCTGGGTAATGATCAATATGAGCTCTACAGATGCCAGCCAGCTGGCCGTGATCTCTCAGGTGACTCGCATGTTGGTAACTTCTGAAACCACCAACGTTCAGACTGTGCTGATCCAGCATCTAATTCGTCTGTAGTTGGACCCTCCATGTCTGACATCTCCACATGCTTCCCACATACCTACCACAAAAAACAGGAAGCTCTGGTTGAGACTACAAGTATGTCTCAGGAGCTCAACCAGACGGGGCCTTCAACCAGAAGAATACATGGAGTTGTCCCTCAAATGGTTTCATGAAGCAGAACTTGAATGAATTGAATTATAAGGCTGTCACTATGGCTACATAGTTGTCAGGGTCTCCATGCCAACCCTTACCTGCTCCATAATGACCCGTCTCTGTACTGTCTAACCCTTACCTGCTCCATAATGAGTGATACCTCACATTGACGTTTCAGTGAATGTGGTGACCATCAGCTCATCAGAATCTTCCAGGCACACGTGTGCTCCGTGTCCACTGTATGTTATCAAGCCTCGAGTTAGGGGGATGCTGTTCAATGTACCTTGAAAATATGAAACATAGCATTTAGAGAAGGTAGGTAGGCTACGCAAAACACAAATTGGGAAAGATGGCACACAAAGAAATTAACTACATGACAGCCTATATGTAGTGATCTGCGAACCTAGCCTGCCATCTAGTGGCCAACTGTCAAATGAGATGAAAACACTCAATGGACGGCAAGCATCCTGAGGCGAGCCTTCAGCATCCCAATTACATGCTGAGATGTAAAACAACCTGGTTATGTACCGACACTTCTGCTGGGGTGGCAAGGTTAACATGTCATCTGACGGTGCAGTTAGTTTAGCAGTACAGCAGTCATAATGGATGGAGATAACACCTGGCAGCTAGCTGGCCACAAGAGTCTAAGACACCTTGAGAGACGCCCCCTGGAGCCCGACTGCTCAACCACACAGCCACCTCCAAAAAACACAAATCATCTGGTTTAGTCTTTTTATTGTCAAGATCCCAAACACCACACACACACACACACACACACACACACACACACACACACACACACACACACACACACACACACACACACACACACACACACACACACACACACACACACACACACACACACACACACACACACACACACACACACACACACACACACACACACAGCTTCATGGGGGTCTAGTCACAATACTCGACCGTACATCATGTGTGACACCGAGGGCTAGAAAAACCACAGCACCTCCGCTGGGCCAGTGGCTTATCAGCAACACAAACTACCAAACACATGCAGGAAACATTTGGTCCAGTGGAACGCAAACTTTATCTAGTCGACAATATAGAAAAAGGAAAAAAAAAGGAAACGAGAAGAACCAGATCGTTAACGTAACAAATGAGTTCTGATCGGCAACGCCTTCTACAGCTTCTTCATCGCCTCGTCAATCTCAGACATCTGGTCTTTGAGCTGACTCCACTGCTCTGGGTTCAGAGAGATACCTGGAGGAGGAGGGAGAGGTGATGTTTAAGCCACACGGGAGAGTGAGCGGAAGGGTGAGGTGTGAACAGGGTACCTTTCTTCCCAGGCTTCATCTCTCCATCCTGGTTCATCCAGTATTCTCTGATGTCCACCAGCACCTTGCCTTTGAAGTCCCTCACGCTGACATATCTCATCTTCCCGATCTGGGGACAGAAGAACAAGCCGTGGACATCAATGGCTGCTCTGGGACGGGGGGGTTCGGTGGATTCACGTCTGGTATTCCCTAATCCCTCGAGGCACATCATCAGATCCCTGCTTCTCTCCTTAGCATGCAGGGCTGCTGACGTGGAGGACGTGTTTCTGGATGCGTCGGACCAAGCCACAAACTGCACATTGAATCCATCGTTTTAAAAGCCGAGAAGGGAACAGGGAGCATGAGGCCTACCGAGGGTCTCCTGGAAACACGCCATCATCGCTCACAAACCAAAACTGAAACCAGACCGCTGCAGCCCGACTAACAGAGTAGTTGTAGCATCTCCTGGCAACACAGCAGAAGGCAATGCTTGCTATGCTAGCAGACCTAGCAACAACCATCGCTATGCTTGAAATGCTAGCAAACAGACACATCCTTGGTGGCGCTTGAGCAGCACAACCACGCGGCAACACATGCCGCACCAACGAACATGCCCCGTTTAAAGAGTCTGGTCGCCATGGTGACGCATGCTGTTTTTTTATGGTATGGTATGGTATGGTATGGTAAAAATGCATTACCAAATTAAACTAGTGGAAAGTGAAACTATCACAATAATCCACGGTCTTCCTTCCAACTGTATTTCTATGCCGATTCAACCAGCTGCCTGAATCTCCCCATCTCCAGAGAAGCTGGAGATGGGGTCTCCATGCACGTGGACCCCTGCGCCCTGACAACAACACCCTCAAAGGAAATGGAGTCCATCTCCACAAGTGCAGGGCAAAACTTGTGATACCTTGGTCCCAACAGAAAGAACAGCTGGGAGGTTAAATATATATATATATAATTCACATTGACTAGCACCTAGTGCAGCCAGCCGTCAGCCGGCGGCCCTATAGGGCTAAAGTATCTGATGAGTACCTGGGTGATGAAGAGCAGGTTTTTAGTAGAGCTGGGTTTAGGCAGTCTCAGAATACAAATAAATCCAATGCAAACCCAAATTAACAGTACAATATAAACATGAAAAGACACAAATGGATGTATAACTAAGAACCCACAGCTCCATCTTGACATTTGATCCTCTACTGAAAGAAGAGGATAGAATGGAATCGCACCATAGGGCCAAAAGCTGGTGATAAAGACAACGTTCTGATTGAAAGCTTTTCCCATATGAACTCCTCTCTTGGCCACCGTACATGATGTGAACATCGTGTGAGGATTCAAAATGGGGCTAGGAAACTGGATTACCATTTCTGATGGGTTTTCAGATCATACACAACTTTGATGACAAAACAACAAAGGTAAGACTGCAGAGTAATTGTGGTTTTAACCACAAAAGTGAAGTTGATTCTTGATGTTATGATTACATCATAACATGAGGTGGAAAAGCAATACAGAACCCTTGTTGTGACATGCTTACTAGTTTGTTTTGAAATTGCTTTTCATTGAGCCAACAATGGTTATGATGGACTCAAAGTTAAAGAGTCCAGTGGTTGCCAACCTATTGGCTCTATGGGTGTCACATGACTTGATCATGTGTTGCCCCGACTCTGGACACCTCATTGCGTTGCCTTCAGCGTTGTGTGCTCCACAGGCCGCATTCAATCTGACAATGTAATAACATACAAGAGACAAGCAGCGAAGGACCAAAGAACACATAGCCATTTCTGGCGGTGAAGGTGCAGAGCTCCACCCGGCCTGCACCGACAGCTGAAGGTGCAGAGCTCCACCCGGCCTGCACCGACAGCTGAAGGTGCAGAGCTCAACCCGGCCTGCACCGACAGCTGAAGGTGCAGAGCTCCACCTGGCCTGCACCGACAGCTGAAGCTCTGGGCCATTTTTATTTTACTCCAGCCGAGCCCTCCTGGACCGCGTGCCTCACGGCGGCAGAGCAGCCAGGGGTCTCAGCAGGGGGCGGTCTTCTGGAGGAAGGCTCATTTGATGGGCTTGACACGGCTGCAGAGGAAACACACACCTCGCCAAACATCTTGTATGGCACTTCTTGTACCTCCGATTTGCCAAAATCCTGGCCGATGACCAGAGGAGCAAGGCGCTCAGTGCGGCCCGGTGAAGGCCGGGTTCTCGGGGCTGTTCCTACCTGGAACATGTTGTCGTCCGTGGTGCTGCTGCCCCGGGCAGAACCGCCCGGCCGGGAGGGCTCGCCCCCCTTCGGCTTCTTCGCTGCTTTCTCTGGAGCACTCGGCTTCTTCCTCTTCACCTGGAGACACGACCGTCAGGTGAGTCGTTACATATACGCCTTGTCTGCTATTGGCCGTTACATATACACCTTGTCTGCTATTGGTCATTACATAAAGAACCTGCTCAGCTATTGGTCATTACATAGAGGGCCTACCAATTGGTCATTTCCATTACTACTTTCTCATTAAGCAGATGCTTTATCAAATCAACAGGCACAGCAAATGCAATTTGCCACTCATAATCTGTTAATAACTACAGGTTAAGTGTAATCTGCAATTGATAATCTGGTAATAACTACAGGTTAAATGTAATCTGCAACTCATAATCTGGTAATAACTACAGGTTAAATGTAATCTGCAACTCATAATCTGGTAATAACTACAGGTTAAATGTAATCTGCAACTGATAATCTGGTAATAACTACAGGTTAAATGTAATCTGAAACTCATAATCTGGTAATAACTACAGGTTAAGTGTAATCTGAAACTCATAATGTGGTAATAACTACAGGTTAAGTGTAATCTGCAATTGATAATCTGGTAATAACTACAGGTTAAGTGTAATCTGCAACTGATAATCTGGTAATAACTTCAGGTTAAGTGTAATCTGGTTAGTGGCGAGTCTCGTGGTGTACATACCTTCTTGGTCTCTACTTCGCTGTCTGAGTCGCTGCCAGATGTGGACGACAACACTTCCTTTGATTTAGGCATTCTGGGGAAAATGTCAACACACATTTGAGTAAAGTGCAACACTGGCACCTAGTGACCACTCAGGTGAAAGTTACACAGAGAAATTAATCTAAGGCAAAAAACCATTCCCAAATTTGCTTCAGGTAAAGTTGCTAACCTACTGAATAAAACAAGCACTTGGAGACCATGTATGACTGCACTAGACCCCTGTCTTTATCTTGTGTTGCACTGCTTCTGGAAAGGCTCTACAAGTGTCTACAACAGGCGGTACAATTACAATGTTTTGTAGCGTCAGGAGTTGTTAGCCTCAATCAAGTCAAATGGATTTATTCCGTTTCAACATGTACATCAAACCTCTTAGCAAAGACAACATTAGATGACAATCCCTCGCCCCTCACAACATGTGGACAATACCTCTATCTTAAAGGGATATTCCACCATTTTTGGAAATAAACTCATTTTCCACCTTCCCTCGAGCAAAACAATCGATCTTTACCCTTTTCCCGTTCATCCAGCCGTTCTGTGAGTCTGGCGGTACAACTTTTAGCTGTAGCTTAGCATAGATCATTGAATCGTATTAGACCATTAGCATCTCGCCCGCTTAGAAGTGATATGACGCGCCTCAAAGTATAGTCCCGGTATACCACCGGTAATAGCAGGTAATCACGTTGGTTGTATTGCCGGAAGAAGCCTACAGGGACTATTGAGGCGCTGTGTCATATCACTGCGCCCATGGTACCTTTGCAACTTTCCTTGATTATTACGCCAGAATGAGAGTATAGTTCCGGGTAAAATCATCCTAGAAAATCGCCACGTTTCATTTTCCGTTGGTCTTATAGCACTTCCAAACTTGAGAAGAGACAAGTTTTAAATGGGAAAAATTCCGGAAATCGTAGTCACTTCTAAGCGGGCGAGATGCGAATGGTCTAATCCGATTCAATGATCTATGCTAAGCTACAGCTAAAGTTGTACCGCCAGACTCACAGAACGGCTGGATGAACGGGAAAAGGGTAAAGATCGATTGTTTTGCTCGAGGGAAGGTGGAAAATTAGCTTATTTCCAAAAATGGTGGAATATCTCTTTAAGGTATTGATCCGCAATCATAATATATTGATCCTCTATCTTAAGGTATTGATCCGCTATCATAATGTATTGATCCTCTATCTTGAGGTATTGATCGTCTATCTTAATGTATTGGCACTACCTCTATAATAATGTATTGATCCACTATCATAAGGTATTGATCCTCTTTCATAATGTATTGATACTACCGCTATCATAAGGTATTGATCCGCTATCATAATGTATCGCCACTACCTCTATAATAATGTACTGATCCTCTATCATAACGTATTGATCCTCAATCATAATGTATTGATCCTCTATCTTAAGGTATTGATCATCCATCATAATGTATTGACACTACCTCTATCACAACATATTGATCCTCTATCATAATGTATTGATCCTATATCATAATGTATTGACACTACCTCTATAATAATGTATTGATCCACTATCATAATGCATTGATACTACCTCTATCATAATGTATTGATACTGCATCATGGACATTTGCCTCAATCAAATAATAACATCTCTCCCCATATCACAGTTACAGCAGTATACATATGATCAATATGTAGATCAGTTCCCTACATGGTAAGGTAGGTAAGTACTGGTTCCTCAGTCATACTAGCTGCTGGTTGTTAGTCATTGGTTAGCAACACGTGGGCACACGTGTTGACGGTTAATCACGGTGCATCACTGAGTACTATGAGGATGTGAACTGGTGTTGTGGTAGACATTCAGACTGGTCCTCCTCCTACAGTATGTACAATGGCTGTAGGCTCTGTGGCTCATTGTTCCTCCATCCCACAGCTAGAGAACATTGGTATTGATTTACAGTGGACACCGTTGGTGGTTTGGAAAGTAATTTTACTATCAGCTCAGTGTGGACATTTAGCCACAATTGTATTCACACACAATACACAGAGCAAATCAGCATATATACATTAGACATTTAGAACAATTACAGCTCTGAATGTTGGTAGGATCGTGCAGGCTCAGCGAGTGTGTAGGATGTGTGTGTGTGCGCGCGCGTGTGTGTAGGATGTGTGTGTGTGTGTGTGTGTGTGTGTGTGTGTGTGTGTGTGTGTGTGTGTGTGTGTGTGTGTGTAGGCTGTGTATGCTGTGTGTTTAGGCTGTGTGCAGACTGCACGTGTGTGCAGCCAGCAGCTGCCAGCTCGTGACGTCTGGCCTACACGGCCTCCCGTCCACATTGCGAACATCACGGCGCGCTCAGAGCGCGGTTAGCACGGCGAGCTAAACCGTTAGCACCTGACGATAGCTTAGACATGTAGCAGCAGCACCATGTTGCTTAGCGCCACGGCTATTCCTTGCGGCTAGGATACTCCACACGCCTAGCTACAGCAGCTCGCTCGGAGCTAAGAGCTAATAGCCAACAGCTAACAGCTAGGTCCCTGGTTTCCCGTCAGGTTATCAAACCACTAACCTTCATACCATAGAGAACAATAAGAAAGCAGCACGAGTGAGCGGTGTGGACGGAGGGTCTTACGTGTCTCCGGAGTCAGGTAACCGCTCTGTCGAGGAGGATGAGGATAAGGAGCAGGAGTAGGAGTAGGAGGAGCAGGAGAAGGAGGAGGGGGCGGCTCGAGACGAGTCCGGAATTAAACAACTCGCGCCTCAGAGTGTGCGCGTGCACGTGCCGGATGACGCGCAGCCTCAGTTTAATGAGCGCATCAACCTGGTGGTGATGCTCCTCATACTGGTAACATGGTGAAAAATTTGTACAGGTTTACTTTTTTGGAGCTGTTTTTTTTATATCAGGTATTTTAATACTTTTACGAGAAACGATGGAGTTGATGGATGTTGTAATGGCAAAATATAACACAAACATGTCGAAATGTTCTCACAGTAACAGCTACTATGGTTATGATAGGGATTATAGTTGGTGTAGTAAATGTACTGTCGTATCCCAGGAACACAGCAGAGGCGTCTTGATGCACACCCACAGTAACCAGTCTCTGAAGAAGTGTTTAATCCAGTTTAATTCACTGTAACCCAGTTTACAAGCCAGTGCTTCAAGCACTGGAGTATAAATATTGATTTCTTTATACACAGCGAGGATCCATGAGCGTTTCCTGGAAAAAGACACGCAGACTGCTTCCACATTCTGACTCAGGTTCACGTGGGTCTGGCGGGTCCTGGCGATGAAGTGGTTCTGGTCCGCTCACCTCCCAAACCCCCGCGCCAAGTTGGCGTCCGTCTCCGCAGCCTCCTTCAGGACCTGCATCATAAGGGCATTGCGCTTCCGCGTCTCCTCCAAACGCATGGGGTTCGCCTCCGGGAGGTGCTGGTGGGCCAGAACACATTAAGAACTCCTTAAGTCAAATTTATCAGTCCAGTCCTTCATCACAGCTCCCGTCCCAACGGGCTTCACAGGCCCACGCTACACCCATGCCTCAGCCCTCTAAAAGGACCTGAATGAGGAACCCCCAAACCCAAAGGGAAGGGACCACAGAGGAGCATCCGGCCGTATGAGAACCAAGAACACTGCATGAAACAAAACATCAACATGAGACTTTTAATTTATTCAGCCACTTCCTGTAAAATATGAACCTCTGCTTCACGCGTCACCCAGGTTGATGGCATGAGCTCAGCGTGACAACACAAGACCACCAAGGTGATGCCCCTGAGTGGAGTACTGTTTCATACGGTACGAATCTGACGCTGGCGCAGAAGATGTACTTTTATATATATATATATTCCCCCTTGTAGATCATACCTACTTAACGACTAACTGTAATCGGTTGGGAGATGTACACGTTATAGTGCCATTCAGAAAGGCGGCCCCGTTTCCTTGGATGTCCCTAGCCTTGCCCTATCCAATATGGCGGAGCTGTCGCGTGACGTCTGGACAACATTCAAGTTACTCCAACACTTCATGGTGGGAAATGTCGTCTTTACTCTCTCAAACTGCGTTTCCCAAAATGATTGTTACATGGCATCTCCCAGCCACGGACACGCAGCGGTTCTGGACCCCTTAACCAGATGTTTTAGGTGTTCTGCGTCCTGTAACGTGTAGTCACAAAGCCACCAACAGCTAACTGCTCATCCAACATGCTCATAATCACCTTGATCATCTCCTTTCTCCGCTCCTCCGACGGAGAAACGATGGACCACAGCCCGAGCGCGACCCCCAGCGTCCCCACGCAGCCCACCCAGGCGAGCACGGTGCGCAGCGCTCCCATCCTTCAGTTCTGGATCAGAGTAAACCGAGCCGCAGGGTACCACACTGGGACAGCGTAAACAGGGATCGTGTTATGATTATGTATCCGCGGTGCAGTGCATTGTGGGTCCATGACTATATAACCTCTGGTGGTTGTGGGTCCCAGTGTACAACACAACGCCGAGAACCACCAGGATCACTCACGAATCTGCTGGGAACCTATTATGTACACACGGATATTATTCCGATTACTTATTATTTGATATTTTCCTGAAGTGGTATACATGCTCTTTCCACTAGAGGGCGGCACATCCACACCTTTTATGTTCAAACGCATTATAAGCTTGTAAGGCACTAGCCTTGTTAATGAGGGGCGGGACACTACAACCATGTGTTAATACAAAAGAAAAACAGTTTAATCATTGGAGTTCGGATCACGTTGGAATGATCAACAACTTTCACAACTTATGGTTCCACCACATGCACATCATCCCATCCTCCCAGGACACGCGTGCCGCCGCAGCAGCCAGCAGGTGACCTCGGAGAAGCACTGATGGCATGGCGCTGGACTAAGCTAACTGGACTTCCAGAAGTAATGGGCTACTGTCTTGAGAAACCCTCCAATATGAACCCAAGCACCTGGTCCTCAAGTCATCGTTGAACAGGACGACCCAGACATTAGTCCAACAGGTATCAAATCTCAAAACGTCAACATGTATCAAATGCATCGCAAATCCCACGATGAACTCAAAAAACTATCAAATAAGGAGGAAGAAACGTTCACCCGAGAGAATAGAAACCAAACATGGCTGGACGCTAGAAACACTTTCACCAGCAAAGAGCCCAGTAAGGGTGTGAGACTGAGTCCTGAGGCTTGGGGTTACCAACCAGCAGAATGTCTGGATGTGTTCATCATCACAGCACAAAACGGACAAAACTGGAATCAGATAAGATAAAAACAATCAAAAGATACTGTGGAGTGTGTGGATGATGGCTGGTTTAAGCAGGCTACCGAGGCCCGAGTCAGACTGATCGGACTCTGGGGCTGGTGAGGACGCACACCTGTTGTAAATTGAGCAATCAGTTGTGCACAGGTTAAACCAGCCATCACCACACACACACCCTCACACACACAATTAGCATTCTGTGTCCTTTTCTGGAGCAGTAAAAGCCACCTGGTGGTGTGTAGCCTTGGCACTGCTACAGATACCAATAGGGCTTGTACATCAGAGTGCATCAAAGGATTTCATGTTGGCCATACACCACCATATTGAGAAGACTCAACAGAGCTTTAGTACGCCAACCTCAACATAAATATACCTTATAAAGAAACACTGGCAGTTAACAACAAAACCTACCAAATACCAATGACTACCGACATAAGTAACATCCCACGCTCCTGGTACCACAATGGAGGGGGTCACTGCAATTTGACTTTGTGATGTACAAGCCCTGTTCCGTTAACCGCTCATAAAACTAAGGGGAAACATTCTTCACCTTTATTAGATTGGACCTTCAATTGGAATTGACAATTAACCTTTTTACAGGGAGAGTGGAAAGACACGGGCCATTACACTTACAACAGTATTTGAACGCAACACAGGATAAATGAACGTTATTGCTGTGGGGAATATACAAAGAAGACTCGCTGTGCTTCACTTGTACTTCAGGAGAACGTTGGACAGCCTCCACGGGCAGCCCAGGGAAACGGTACGTTTGTTTGAAGGTGTTCAGTAAAAAGCGACCCGCGGAGCTCTTCTCTCTCTCAGCTCCTGGTGGGTCGGGCACCGGTCAGACAACACAACCAGCAGGTCCGGCTCAGTCCAGCGAGATGATGTCCGATATGCTGCCGGGCCCGCCGCCGCCCCCGGTGATGACGCAGGTCTCGTGGGCCGAGGGCCCGGCGTGGACGCTGGGGTCGTAGCGCGCGCTGGACGACGTCACCAGAGCTGAGCTGCTGGCTGCTGCTGCTGCTACGCTCTGCAGGCTCCCAGACAGGTTGTCTAGGAACATGGGGGCGCGGTAATGCTGCACGCACACGCACACACACGCACACACACGCACATGAATGATATCATCAGGCCTGTGTGGCAACGGGTAGAGTTACAGACAGGGCTACACATAGAGCTAATGATAGAGCAGATAGGGCTACAGATAGAGCTCCAGACAGGGCTACACAGAGAGTAACAGAATTTTGGTTAAGGCAAAGATGTATTTGTGAAAGGAATAGTATTTGTGTATTACCTGGGTATCTGCGTGTATCAAGGAGAACAGATCCAGACCTGCAGGATAAAGTATCAACAGATGTAATAATATAACACAAATAAATACTATTAGTAACGTTGACTCACAAGTAAATAAGTCAATAAACAGAAAATATTGGAAAATCTTTGACAACCCTTTGACAATCAATTGTAAGTTGTTTATGAAACCTAAATGCCAGACATCTCCTGTTATCAGTTCAGCATTTCAAATCAATAGTTTAGTTCTGGGTTCTGCATGTCAGACAGTTTAAGCTTCACTTTGGTCATTCTCCAGGATTTAAGGTATGCTATAGAAAACATGGCTCATGGGAATAAAGGTAGGCTGTAGGCCTACTCTGCATGTCTGTGGGGATGGAGGCCAGGGTGGCATGGTGGAAGGTTGTAGGCCTACTCTGCATGTCTGTGGGGATGGAGGCCAGGGTGGCATGGTGGAAGGCTGTAGGCCTACTCTGCATGTCTGTGGGGATGGAGGCCAGGGTGGCATGGTGGAAGGCTGTAGGCCTACTCTGCATGTCTGTGGGGATGGAGGCCAGGGTGGCATGGTGGAAGGGCACAGCGTAGTCGGCCAGTGTGGAGGTCAAGTAGGGCGCGTCCAGACTGGGCACCGTGGGCATGCGCACCGCTGAAGGCTGGTAGGACAAAACCCTGGGAGACACAGAGAAACAATACATCCATATACTTCAATATGTCAATAAACACACATCATACAATACTAGTGTGCAGCACACCAGAGCTTCTTCTGCTCTGCAGCCACACTGTCCACTAAGAAATTGGTTAGCTGAAAGGTTCTGGGTTTGAATCCCAATGTTTACCTGTAGGCTACCCCTCCGCAAGATACCCTTTCCCTACCTGCACCTAAATGACCCGTCTCTGTACTGTCTATCCCCTACCTGACCCTGAATGACCCGTCTATGTACTGTCTACCCCTACCTGTCCCTTAATGACCCGTCTCTGTACTGTCCAACCCCTACCTGCCCCTGATTGACCTGTCTCTGTACTGTCTAACCCCTACCTGACCCTTAATGACCCATCTCTGTACTGTCCAACCCCTACCTACTCCTTAATGACCTGCCTTTGAATTCCATATAGCTTGCTAAATTACTTGACGGTCAATTTAACAATTTAGTCATTGAAATAATAACAGATTAGGTGTCTTTAGTGTCTTAACCCTAAAAGTGGTACAGTGATAGCGATGGTGATGTACGGTTGATGTACGGTCATAGTGATGGTGCGGCCATAGTGATGGTGCGGTCATAGCGATGGTGCGGTCATATTGATGGTGCGGTCTTAGTGATGGTACGGTCTTAGTGATGGTACGGTCATAGCGATGGTACGGTCATAGCGATGGTGCGGTCATAGCGATGGTGCGGTCATATTGATGGTACGGTCATATTGATGGTACGGTCATAGCGATGGTATGGTCATAGTGATGGTGCGGTCATAGTGATGGATACGGTCATAGTGATGGTGCGGTCATAGTGATGGTGCGGTCATAGCGATGGTATGGTCATAGTGATGGTACGGTCATAGTGATGGTACGGTCATAGTGATGGTGTGGTCATAGTGATGGTGCGGTCAAAGTGATGGTGCGGTCACAGTGATGGTGCGGTCATAGTGATGGATACTACGGTCATAGTGATGGTATAGTGAACAGTAACCGACGTGCGCACCCCTTGCTGTGCACGTCCTCAGTCTTGGTCATGTAGAGGCAGCGTTTCTTCAGCGGGAGGTCCTCCTCCTCCTCCTCCTCCTCCTCGTTCTCAGAGGAGGAGCTGTCCAGGGTAAGATCGATGATGTCAGCCTTCTTGGCGGAGGGGGGAGGGGGCTCCGAGGACAGGGAGACCACCGCAGGGCACGGACGCACGGGAGCCGAGGCTGGGGTGAGATCAGGATCCCATGCTGATCACATCCACAAGGATCAGCCAATCACAGATCAATAGCTGCTTTTCTAATGGAGGAATCAACTAAACAACAAACATCAACAACTAAACAAGTTTAGTAACATTATCTATTTATGTCCAATTGAGCCCAAATTACACTTCTGTGGGTGAGTCCCCACAGGTAGGCCACAGGTGAGTAGGAGAGATGCATGTAGCTTACGACTTCAGCCACTGTGGGCTACAACAGGGATGTAGAGACCCTGGTGTCTCCATGTAGCCTTTACTTCTCCAGCTCATGGAGAGACCTACCGTCTACTGGGAATGCCTACCTTCTACTTTGGGGATGCACTGGGAAGATAGCTTCAACGCTTCCTGCTTGGGCCTCATGGGACACCAGGTCCCATCCTCCTGGAACTTGATCTCATCCACGTCAGAGCAGTCGTTCAGGATCTCCATGAACAACCTGCAGAAGAGACATGAGGTCAATACAAACACAGAACCACTTGCAGAAGAGACAGGAGGTCAATACAAACACAGAACCACCTGCGGAAGAGATAGGAGTTCAATACAAACACAGAACCACCAGCTAGAGACAGGAGGTCAATGCAAGCACAGAACCACCTGCAGAAGAGACAGGAGTTCAATACATACACACACCCACCCGCAGATCAATATCTGGCAGGTCATTATATCTTTTCTCTCATTCCCTGGCATCACTGTAACCTATGTGAGGAACGCAACACAACATCAGTGTAACCTATGTGAGGAACGTAACAACAACATTATAACCTACCTATGTGAGGAATATAACAACGTCTCTGTAAGCTACGTGAGGAATGTAATGTAACATGTGTTGCTCTCTTTGGCATTCTCATGGCATTCCCATCAGTCTTTAGTGGCAGATCTATGAGGCTGAGGGGAATGCACAACGTGCAAACAAGTTCAACCTATCTTTCAACAGGTTTGACTCCTGCTCCCCCTGCTGCTCCCCTGAGCAACCGCCTCTGGACTCAACCCCCCCACAGCCCCACACTTCTTGACTTCCCCCACTGCTGCCTTCAAACCCCTTCAGCAGAGAAAAGATGCTTCACCACATCGCATCAGCCCTTGCGTGCTGAAGGCCTGTGCCGGCCAGCTCTGTGGAGTTCAGCACCTCTTTAACATGAGCCTCCACCTTCACAGAGTTCCAGTGCCCAAAAAAGTACATCCTGTGGCACTGGATGACTACAGGCCGATTGCACTGACCTCTCACATCATGATGAAGGTCATGGAGAGGCTTGTTCTTGCACACCCCTGACCCCTTGTGTGCCCATCACAAGACCCCCTACAATTTGCAGCAATCAGCCCCATATTGGGGTAGATGAGCAGCCTACTCCTCCCTACACCTCAGTCCGACTCATGTTCTTTGACTTCTCCAGCGCCTTCAATACCATCTAGCCCAAGCTGCTGAAGGCAAAACTGGATAACATGCAGGTGGATTCTCCCCTCGTCACGTGGGTCGATGACTATCTGACGTCCAGAGCGCAGTTTGTGAGATTAAAGAACTGTGTGTCTGACTGTGTGTCTGACCGGCAACATTGGCGCTCCACAGGGAACTGTGCTGTCTCCATTCCTCTTCACCACCTATACTGCAGATTTTAAGTACCGCAGTGAGTCGTGTCATCTGCAGAAATACCTTGATGACACGGCCATTGTGGGGCGTGTAGAGGGTGGGAGGGAGGATGAGTCCAGAGACCTGGTCGGCAAATTTGTTAAGTGGTGTGGAGAGAACCACCTGCAGCTTAACGTGGCAAAGACGAAAGAGATGGTGGTGGACTTCAGGGGGAACAAGCCTTGGCCCTCTCCAGTCTGCATTGGTGGGGTTGACGTTGACATGGTGGAATCAACAAACTGGAGTGGACTTCAAACACCGACGCAGTCTACAAGAAGGGCCTGAGCCGGCTTTACTTCCTGAGGAGGCTCAGGTCCTACAACGTCTGCAACTGGATGCTCAACATGTTTTATGAGTCTGTTGTTGCTAGCGTCATCCTCGATGGCTCACTCTCCTTCAAATCCCACATCAACATCACCACCCGCACTGCCTTACTTCATCACCGTAACATTAATCGCCTCCGTCCTTCCCTCACCCCCCACACCACCTCTATTCTTGTACACAGTCTTGTCACCTCCCGCATCGATTATTGCAACTCCCTCCTCTATGGTCTCCCCCAGAAATCCCTCCATAAGCTCCAACTGGTCCAGAACTCAGCTTCCCGCATCATTTCCCAAACCCCCTCTTTCCACCATATCACTCCCATCCTTCAGCAACTCCACTGGCTTCCGGTCAACTTCCGCATCATTTACAAAATTCTCCTTCATACCTTTAAGGCCATCCACAACCTCGCCCCACCCTACCTGTCTGACCTCCTTCACACTGCCACCTCCATCCGCTCCCTCAGATCCTCCTCTTCCATCCACCTCACCGTCCCCTCTGCCCGGCTCACCACCATGGGGAGCAGAGCTTTCAGCCGCTCTGCCCCCAAACTCTGGAACGCACTCCCACCTGACATCCGAAACATCGTCTCCCTCCCACAGTTCAAATCCTCACTAAAAACCCATCTTTTCAGGACAGCGTTCTCTCTTTAGTTTTATTGTTGTTTTTACTTGCACTTTTAATGTTTCTATTATTTGCCTGTTCTTAATTTGTAAAGTGTCCTTGTGTGTCTTGAAAGGCGCTCCCAAATAAAATGCATTATTATTATTATCTTCTTCGCTGTGGTGTCCTGGGGTGCGGGCATCAAAGCGATGGACGCAAACAGACTCAATAAAGTCATCAAAAAGGCAAGGTCTGTTGTTGGCTCTAAGCTTGTCACCCTGGAGGAGGTGGCGGAGGACAGGATGCTGGCAAAACGGCTGGTGATCATCGACAATGTCTCTCATCCCCTCCACAAAACTCTGGACAAGCTTCAGAGCAGCTTCAGAGACAGACCCATTCAACCCCGCTGTCTTAAGAAACGGCACAGGAACTCATTCCTCCCTGGTGCCATCAGACTGTACAACGCTTCACTACAATGCAAATGCAATACAATTTTATCACACAATTTAAAATACTTTCCCACTTTCCTATTGGGTATATTGTATATATTGTGTATTGTGTAGATAGGTATATATTGTACTGTATATAGTGTTTATAACTTGAGTATTATAATGTATTTTCTTTTTTTTAGCAACTTTTGCCCTCAGCACTTGATTTTATTTTTGACTGTAGTTGTACTGCTGCTATGACAACCTAATTTCCCCTCAGGGATAAATAAAGTTGATCTTATCTTGTCTCACATTTTCTGGTACCCATGGTTAATGTTTACCATGTTAACCTAATGCAGTGGATGGAAGCTAATTGGAATGTGACTTATGCAAGCTGTCCAGAACCCCGGGCCTACTGACCCGTCAATGATGAGGCCCTCGTAGGCCGCCTTCTTGTCGCACACGGGGCAGATCCAGGTGGGCTTCTTCTCGTTCATCTGCAGGTAGAGCGCCGCGTCGAAGCACTGCAGGTGCGAGCAGGTCACCGCTCGGCACGGCACGGTCAGGCGCATCTTCCCCAGCTGGTGGGAGGACAGACAGAGGGACGTCACACGTCAGTAGGACTTCAGGTGAACGGGGGTCTGCGGCGCGGCGGAGGCAACATACCGGGCACATGAGGGACACGCGCAGGCTCGTTGTGGCAATCTCGCTGTCTGGATCCGCCGTCAGCTTCTCTTTAACTAAACACATGGTGGGTGAGTCTCTGAATTATAGCATCTGCTAAAGGACTGCACACAGTCGGAAACAGACATTCTGAGAAATATCCACTATTAACATTCATAGACATTTACATTTACCAGTTTTACCCAAAGTGACTGAGGGTCTTTGTACAGGATGATCATTTGACACTGCTGCTGTTTACTTTTGGCAGCCCAAAAGTGTGTTAATCAATCCTTTAGCAGACTGTTATTCATGCCCCTAAGGAGCTAGTAGGGGTTATGGCATTAGATTAGATTAGATTCAACTTCATTGTCATTGTGCAGAGTACAAGTACAGAGACAACGAAATGTAGGTGGTGGTCTAACCAGAACTGCGAAGGAGTGATTAAGGTGCAGTATGTACATGAATTGTAAACTGGTGCAGTAAGGTAACAAGACAGGTAACAGATGCAGTGCACAGATAGTGCAAATAGGTAGTACACAGCATCTTGCTCAAGGACTCCAACAGGAGTAGGAGGAAGCAGGAAGTACTTGATGCGTACTTGGAGCACTACAAGCAGGAGGAAGCGGGAAGTGATGCGTACTTAGAGCTCTACTAGCAGGAGGAAGCAGGAAGTGATGCATACTTAGAGCTCTGGAGTGGTCTGGGTTACGGATACCCTTCATCCTCAGCCTCTGAAGGAGCAGTGGGGACGTCAGCTGTCTCACCAGGTAGACCGACAGGGAATAGGTCTGTACAGCCACACACAAACCACACTCAACAACACAACCACTGTTAACATATTCAACGTTTGTGCGTTTCGTGTCTGGATTTTTTACCTTCCCGATCTCGGGCGCCCACGTCACAGAGATCTGATTGGGCACGGCAGATGACAGGCGCACCAAGGAGGTGATGTTGAGCGGCCTTCCTGGCCGCTTCTGCTCCACGCCGTTCTTCGGAGGTGGGGCATAACCCTAGAATCACAACAACAGGGTGAAGAGCGTACAGGGTTTGGGATGCAGAGCGCGGTTCACACCAGGTGGGAGGAGGGAGGACTGACCGGCAGGGGGAACAGCTTTCCATTGACCTTGATGCACAGGCTGTTAGGGTAGTTATCCTCCTGAGGACAGCTGGTCTCCGATAGACAGAACCTACAAGAGAAGCAACATTTTGCGTGTCAACAACTGGTTTCTTCACGAGAAGGACCACACGTTCAGTGTGTTAACTAAACATAGAAAACTGAACAGTTACAGTAACTCTCCGTGCAGTCTCACCTCAGCTGGATCTGAACCATGTAGTCCCGCCTGCCCCCTGGCAGGAAGTCCCTGAATACACAAAGAGACTGTAAGTATTGCCTCTGCCAATAGCTACAGCAGGGAGAGTGGAAATGAAGATGCAAACATGACCACACTATCGAGGGTCCCCTAGACAGGGATAAGGAAGGTGAGCCCTACCTGGAGATGCACACTTCTCGTACTTGCTGAGGCGTCAAGGCAAAGATGAAGTACTTCTCTTGGTGATAGCGCTGGACTGTGCTCGCTCCTGTAAAGAAATATGTTGTTGCGTCAAGAACAAGTAAGGAGAACACTGGCGAGCCACACTACAATAGGACATGTGGAGGGGAGCCAGACCGAGACTGGAGGGCTTGATCAGCACGTCCAGCACGTCGTAGAAGGGCAGCGCTTTCATCTGCACGTCAGGGTGTACGGGGGGCAGGAGAGGGGCCGGCTGCTGGAGATTCATAATGCTGCTGGTCCCTGGAGGTCGCCTGGAGGTCACACTGGGGCCGCACCCGGACCGCCCAAGTGATGTCCGGTTCCCCACAGTCGCTGCTCCTTCGAGGTGGATGAAGACCACTCAGGAACGGGGTCGGGTTGACCGGGTCAGGACACCGGATCGGGTTTGGCCTTCAGCAGAAGGTGGTGGTCAAGAACGCTCCAGTAGAGTCCAACAATACGTGAAGCTCGGACGCTCTGGAGAACAGAGAGGGATGAGGGTGAGTGCAGTACAGCCAGTAACAGGTTCTACAACCAGAAACAGGTTTTACAGCAAGAACCAGCTGTGTGCTTGGAGGATCAGCTTACATTGGGCCTATAATGCATACACCTTCCAATAGCTTGAATAAATAATCCATTCCATGAGAATGATTATTATATTATGTTGATGCTCATCTTTGATCAACTATTTACTATTCAATCATTCAGCATCAGCTTTGAGCCCCATTTTAGGGACTTGCCATGAAGAAACAGGAAGATTGCAGACATTGGGGACTGAACCCAGAACCTTTGGGCTGGTATTGAAGCACCCTAGCCACTAGATGACTAGACAATCTTACCCCCCTATGTAGATGAACAGTAGAGCCAGGGCTATGGCTAAGCACTATTGACATGGTTGTGGATAGACATGTTCTTCAGGTTCCCCTCTACACCTGGGGGGTCTTTTACAGCAAGCCTTCCTCATGCAAACAGGAAGTGACAAAATCCCTCTGAGAAATGCTACATGCACAAATGAAACCCTGTTTCCTATGGGTTATGCCTGCGGTCGGCTCTCTCACCGGGTTACCTTCTGGTCTCTCCCAACAATAAGAGAGGCCTGCTGACCTTCTGCTCCATATTGTCCTGACGTGGAGATCCTCCTCTTTCAACTCAACATACAGAACTGCTACAACCCTGAAATGTTGACAATCATTTCAACATCCTGTAGATAAAACATGGGAATTATGCCTGAAAAAAAACACTAGGATATGAGGGATCAGGTACATAAGGCATAAGGATAGGAAAGTGATGTTCTATTTGTAATGGATCAGCATTTCGAATTAAAAGAGTACAAGTGGCAGGTGATAATGTTTATGGTACTGAAGTTCTACCTGGAATTTGTGGAAAAAAAAACATGCGAAAAACATACTAAAAACATGCAGGCAACAACCAAGACACCTCAACAAATTTGCCCAAGTCCCTTCTCTGTTGAGCAGTTCCACACCTGACAGACTCACTTCCAGATGAGGACGAGGCCCATTCCATCTATGTTGGAAAGGTCCTCGTCCAATACAATTCATTGTACAGCATGACTGTAAGTGATAATGCATATTTGACAATAAAGGACTTGAATCTTGAGCCTACCGCTCCTCCTGTGATGCTCAACAGTCATCTGAACAAATGATGGAGACCTTCACACACTGTGATGCTCAACAGACATGAAACGATGGCGACCAGGAGACACACACCGTGATGCTCAAAAGACATATCAACAAACAATGGAGACCTTCACACACTGCTGGTTCACTCACCTTTACTTTATCATCGAATTTAAAATAGATTAAGTTAAATCCTCTTCTACGTGTTTGGACAACACAATATGCCAACCCCCATGACCACCGCTGTCCCCCTTCATGACCACTTAAAATACATGTTGATAAGTTTGTATGCAAAGAAACAAAGATAAGCATGATCCACTTGAACTCACTGCCGATAAGTTTAACGTGCAAGTTAACTATTATTTCACTTTGCTGAGCTTTCTTTACCGTTTCGTACCTTTATTACACCGTTTATAGCATTATTACAACCGTTAGCATATTATATATTATTATTACACCAGTTTACATATCATATATCATTATTACACCCCTTTATAGCATTATAACACCTCTTTATATATTATATTATATTATCCCAACTGTCTTTCTAAGGAAGTGGTAGCAGAAGCTAACAGCTAGCCGCATAAAGCGATCCACAACAGAGAAGTGACTCATAAAAGACTCACACAAAAAAGCTTCCACACAACCAGTGTGTTCAGAGGAGGGCATCGCGCGGACGGGACAATGTTCATTAAATCATTTTTTATAAATCAGTATTTATCATAAAAAACATTTTGTTTGGTTTTCGCTTACCATCACATTCTGCCATCTTGTCTTCGCAGTCATCACGTCATCCGCGTCATACTCTCTGTCACGTGACGGGGTAATGTCACGTGACCGGGGGTCTTCATAGCAAATGAAGTCAAATATACTCAAAATCTTGATTATATCCTTTTCCTTTTATAGGCCTATGCATATGTTTATATGTGTTGCTTTACTGTATTTTCTAGACAGTATTAGAGTAAAGTAAACTTGAACGTGGCTATTGAGAAGTTATATAAGGGTTTCTGATCATAATTCAAGTGAACAGACATGAACTGAGTGCCTCCCAGTGACCCGCCTAGGACATTATACACTCATCCAATACATTTCATTCAGTACATTTCACTGTGTAATTTGTATTTATGTATTTATATATACATATATATTGTTTTGTTGTATATCGATTCTCCAGCGCTTTTTATTTTAAAATATACCTTCTTTTTTATTCTTATTCTCGATTCAAACTATTTCTGTCCTCTTGTAATGTATAATATATAATGTAATAATGTACAATATATACTAACAGATAACAATGTAGGCCTATCATATAAAATAACATGTCATAATATTGTGTGCTATCGTTATAACAAATTTGGTGACAACGCCACTCTAGATTACAAGGGTGAGAGCCCTGTGACTGTTCCCAGCCAAGTTCAAGGTGAACAACTAATCAGGATACAGCTGTCATTCAAAGATTAATTATTCAGTTTTCTTTTAAAAGGACTGAGAAGTCAATGAGCTGAAGTCTCCACCAACAAGGTTGACACGAGTAGGCTATATAGGCAATGTGCAAAATGGCAGTATCTATCTCACAAACTCACGTTTCCAATGGCTCCCAAACAGAGAGAGAGAGAAAGTGGCTACTGTATTAAAATAAGAGCAAAATTCTCCTATGGGCTACAATATATAATACATAATAACATATATTAATGTTTAGTCCCAGCATCAGAACGTACGACGGATTATAAGGGCCAAATTGAGTTTTTTTTTTTCATTTAATTAAGGGAATAAAGTCGTTGCATCTGCATCGGTGGATGCAGTCGACCACTACCAGCCATTCCCCCTCCACAAAAGCAACGATTTCCTACCAATTCCACCTGGTTCTTTCTGCATTTTCTTGCATATTCTTTTTAAAGTCCTGATACTTATAACAATGTGATGCTGATGTGCCAATCTCCTTGTTTGTGAAACCTATACTATGTGCAACTTTATTCTCGTAATTAAATTATTAATACTCCGTCGTATATATATATATATATATATATATATATATATATATATATATATATATATATATATATATATATATATATATATATATATATATATATATATATATAGCGAGATTTCAGACCCCCCCCCCCCCCCCCCCCCCCCAGCGATTTTCTTTTTTTTAGAGCGACTAGCGACAAATGTAGCTAGTGACTGGCGTGACGTGGATGTGCCTAGAGTCCTTTCGAGAGACTCTAGGCACAGAGACTCTCTCTAAAGGACTCTAGATGTGCCGTCCCATTTGACTCTTCGGAGAGTCCACAGTTCGGCTGTGCTGTGTGTGTTATCGCCCCCCACCCCTCCTCCGTCGCTCACTGTCTCTCCGGCTGCTCGCTCTGCTCGGGGCCAGTGAGTGCTGCTGGGAGACAGCGGTCTGGATTCCGGCTGCTCGAACACTGCAGGCAGTAATTGAGCTCGGACAAAATAATAGCTCCCAAGAACTGCTAGCGAGCTGGTTTGGTTCTAATCCTCTCCGTCCTCTGCCATTTTCCGTTCTGTATTAAATTATTGATGACTTCACTGACATGACATTTTGCAAACTTAGACTGCAAAATCAAAGCAAATAAAACAGACAGCGATCGCGCAGCTCCTTGTTCAGCAATAGGCTGAAATGTCTGATAGAACCACACCCCAATTTAAAAAAACAAAAAACAAAAAAACAAACACAAAAAACAACAACAACAAAGTAACCGCCTGCGTGTCTCAATTCACGTCACGTATCCACGGCCGGGTAAAGGAGGAGGGTTTAATCATCAGACTACGTCATTTAGCGACTTCTGGCGACTTTTTAAAAGGATCTCCTTGGGGCCACTTTTCTCACTGACGAGTTGATAACACTCCAGACGAGCTCAGGTCGTCGCGCGGTGCATGCTGGGAGCACATCGGTTTCAGGATGGCGGCGAGCAGAAGGCTATGCAAGGTAAACCACCCGTCACTCTCCGTTACCTGCGTCTTAAATAGTCCGCAACACGTACATCTTATGGCACCTGCGTGGGTCTGAATACACGTTAGGTGTGTGTGTGTGTTTACCGGGGGTTTGGTATAAACCGCGATCCGATTTGGAACCGGAGTACCGGCGAGTGGGAGGCCGACCCCGGCCCCTCTGGGTCCGGCTCTGGGAGCGTCCACGCCCCGCTCGGTAGACCGCCCGCGGTGGACCAGCAGACCAGTGTAGAAGATCACCTAACATGTCACAGTTCAGCGGTCGCACTACGTTATAGAAGCAAGCCACTTTGCTAACTAAGTCATAATCGTTTCCGCTTCGAGGCTAGCGGTTTATTAACTAGCATATACGAAGCTAGTTAGCTAGGCAGCTAAAGAGCTAGTAGCTAGGCCGCTAAGGAGCTGCTAGACATCAAAGGAACAGCTAGCTGCTTTTGGCTAACTAGTGAGCTGAGCTGGTGGTCCGAGCTGAGCTGTCACCGTGGAGTGGACCACGTTATTGTGAACCATCTCATACGTGCGTTGATAACAGAAGGAGAGTCGGCCCCTAACATATGTTGTGTCATAACACACTGTCTTGTTCAACTCATGTTAGCCCTTAATGTCATTTAAATCTCTTCCATTCCTCATCGTAAATAAGATAATGCAATTACTAGTTTGTACGTTTTCCCTGCCGTGTTAAATGTTATCACTTTCATTTTAGCCATTTTTTCAGGAAGTTATGGCGAACCATGAAGATGAAAGTGAAACTATTTGTTTACGTGATGATGCGTCGTCTTCTCAGTCTGACTTGTTCTCTACTCCAACACTCCAGGAACTTGAGGAACTCCGCAGTGCTGGGATGAATAACTTCCGAAACATTGAGGTTGATGAAGCAAACATATTGTCATGGCAAGGGCTCATCGTTCCTGTAAGTGGACTTTTGACTGTTCTAGTTATATAATTTAAGTGTATGATTGTTGTAAAGCACTTTTTGCTTGAATGCATGATCAAATAGCTAACTCATTGTATCGCTTTCTTTGAAAGATTCTTGACTAGTTGGTTACTTTAATGATGAAAGGAATTTAATCTGACTCATAATGAATATCTAGCTGGCTTACCCATCACACTAGGCCCTGGATGTCAATCTACCACCCCACCGGCTTAATTTAAAGAGAAGCCTCACTAGTTTAACCTCAAGGAGTGGCTATAGTTTGTTTCTTTTACACCACCTTGTGTTGATAAAGACCCTGTACATGTTCTGTTTTCATATGTTCTGAACCATAACATCTGCAAGTTTAGGCTGCTTAAAACGTTTTTATTGCTGCCAAACAGAAACTCCAGCACAAATTATTTCACTAGGCCCTACATAATCATTTGTATATTTTACTTTACACTAATATTTAATAATAAATTGTTATACCCCCGGACCCCCTTAGTGGGTTGCTGTTTTTCTCTGCTCATGCAACATTCTCACCTTTTCCCCCCTGACCAGTTTGCATGCCTGAGTTCACCACTAGTCTCTCAAGTTCACCACTAGTCTCTCAAGTTCACCACTAGTCTCTCAAGTTCACCACTAGTCCCTCAAGTTCACCACTAGTCCCCCATGTTCACCACTGTTTTCTGTTCCAGGACAACCCTCCTTATGACAAGGGGGCGTTCAAGATTGAAATCATTTTTCCTGCGGAGTACCCCTTCAAGCCCCCGAAGATAACGTTCAAAACGAAGATCTACCACCCCAACATCGATGAGAAGGGCCAGGTCTGTCTGCCTCTCATCAGTGCAGAGAACTGGAAGCCAGCTACCAAAACTGACCAAGGTGTGTTTGTTCTTCTTGGTATAGTTCAGGTCTGACATCGGAAGGTTATTGTGGTCTCATGATGTCATCATTGTATTTGTGTGTGTGGCATCTGTGTAGTGGGAAGTGAAGGAGTATTTGGAACACACGCCACATCTCTATATGTGGCTGTACCCTTACTAAAAGTGCTTATTACTTCCAAAAGCAAATATTTGAAGATGTTCTTTCAATCAATAATATATTAATCCATTGACAGTCGCACCAAGGGCAAAGACTCCACCCATTTAATGGGCTTGGGGGGGATGGAAGGAAACCAAGGCACTGAAATGACGTCAGACTGCCTCACCGTGAGGGTTAGGGTAACCCTAACCCTGAGGGTGAGTGTAACCCAAACTGTTAGGGTGAGGGTAACCCTAACCCTGAGGGTAACCCATCAACCCTCACAGTTTAGGCTGATGGAACACCGTTTTGTGGTGTTCGCCACACACCTGGATGACACTGAATGACATCATTAGAAGTTCATTTTGGATTTCTGTTGTCCGTCACTTGCCTTTCTAAACTATATTATGACAAACCAATGTGCTGACCTTTAAAATTCCCCAAAAGGATCCACTTTCATTCGCTTTCTCCCTGAAGGATACTGTTGAGGCACGCTATGGACAAACAGCGCCTTCTAGTGGGTCCTTTGTCCATGACACCTAGTTTCCAGATTTCACCTAGACACCTAGTCCTGCCCGTGGTGCTGTATTGTTGTATGTACTGGAGCAGTGTCTTAACGAAGCCGGTGTCCAGTGCTTTGTGCAGCCGTGTCTAACGTGGGCTTTGTGTCTCCTCAGTCATCCAGTCCCTCGTCGCGCTGGTCAACGACCCCCAGCCAGAGCACCCGCTCCGGGCCGACCTTGCAGAAGAATACTCAAAGGACCGAAAAAAATTCTTTAAGAACGCCGATGAGTTCACAAAGAAACACGGAGAGAAGCGACCTTATTCCTGAGCTCCAGTTGGGCCTCCCTGTCTGTTTATCTGCCTCTCACACCTGCCCAACCAAATATCTACCCTCCTCCTGGCTTCTCACCCTCTCTCGGTCACATCCCTTTCTCTCTCTCTCTCTCTCTCTCTCTCTCTCTCTCTCTCTCTCTCTCTCTCTCTCTCTCTCTCTCGCTCGATCGCCTCACTCTCTCACCCTCTAACTCTCACCCTCTCTCGGTCACTTCCCTTTCTCTTGCTCGATCCCCTCACTTTCTCACCCTCTCTCAGTCAACTCCCTTTCTCTCTTGCTCAATCGCCTCACTATCTCACCCTCTAACTCTCGCCCTAACTCTGTCTCCAACCCCCCCTCATCTCACTCTCTAACCCACTCTCTCTCAGCTCACCCTCTGTCCCCTTCAAGCATCCCCCAGCCTGGCCCAAGGCCCCTCTCACTGGAGGCTTCATATAACTCACCATGCTGTGTCTAACTTTCTACTGTTCAATTAAAAAGCAAGTGACGGAAACTGTTTTAGAGCGCATCATGTGCAGTGAGTGTTAGAGATGGCGGTGTTTCTGGGTGTTGTAGTCCTCACGCGTAGCCCTGGGTGTTGTAGTCCTCACGCGTAGCCCTATTGTATTTTAAACTATGAATTCCCCTTCTCGCTGAAGTCCTGAAGCAAGCTCAGCCAGCTGTCCCAGGTCCCCATACAGAACCCTGGTGGGAACAGGTCTGCTAGAAAGCAGCCTGTATATATATATATATGTGTATATATATATATATATATGTGTATATATATATATGTATATATATATATATATATATATATATATATATATATATATATATGTATATATTCATGCAGGATTCATCAACATCACATTAAGAAGTATGAAAATATACATCTTTCGACTCCCTAAAACACTCCATACTCTGCTGGTAGGCTTGGGCTACTGTGCCAAATATAACGGCACTAAGCAATCTGAGACATCATTCTGATGGGATTCTGACCTGGTCCCAATATTGTTTCATAATAAAGATGACTACCATTTGGCCTGACGGTGTGTGCTGGTGCAGTGGATGTGTTACATGTCAGCGTTTTCCCCCCCGGTGGTCCATTTTGTTTGTGTGCAAGGTGAGCGGTTCTTGTCAGTTACAGGTTTGTACCATTATCATATCTAGCCGCTAGTAGGTGCCATAGGAACAGCACGGCTAGAATGCAAAACTCTTAAGTCCGATCCAAACACAGGTTGGTTACACAGTAAATCATCGCAGTGGTTCAAGCAAAGCAGACCACAACTTACTGAACGTGGTGGCACACGTAACCGTGAATAAGCCGTGATGGGTACAGATTATTATCAGTGACCGGTATTCCTGGTTTACTGGAGCCAAGTGACATTTCAGCATTTCACTGAAATGCTCTGAAAGCAGTGCAGGACTTGGTTTGGTTGACACCAAACCAACAGATTACAGGCAAGATGAATGAAAACATGAGCCCCCACAATAGTCAATAGTTTTTATGATCACTTTAATCCCTGTTGCATTGTATGGCTCGTTCCAGGAGTTAGGTCTAGGTACACCCTCACTTCACGGAGACCCTGGCTGACGTGATATGCATGTGCTGGACACATTTGGTATGACTGGAACAAACAGTAGGCATCATTATATAGTTATTACAAATATCACCTTGGCAGTAAGGACCATTGCATTTTCTGTTAGCAGACCTGAAACTAGTGAATGTAAACTCGGAAGTCTCACATTTGACCTGAGACACATGTCAAGTGAATCCAGTATTCCAGTAGTGTTACAAAGACGGACAGTGTGAACAACAGTCAAAACCATGTTCAATGCACATTAAAGTTCTGCCACATAGTGGAACTGATGAGAGAGATCACATGGTCGGCTCCCGACATCATTCTAACAGGAAGTGTAAAAGCCTGTCTATTACCGAACAGGAGTTGTTTTTCTGAAGCACATGTGTGCATTACTTTCTAAATGTAATCCTGCCAATTCCAGTTTCTATATCTACAAGTCACTGAGTGTTCTATGATGGCCGTAAATAATATCCCTCCTTAACTGACCACCAACGCGGCACCACCTGAAACGGGGTGTGTGTCCTCAGGACCCGACAGGTCTATGTTCACCTCACGGCCATCTGGTTCTGACCATCGGTGGCTGAATGTGAGTAAGGCCTACGGCAGAGACCCCAGCACCTACGCGAGGAGGGCCTACGTGTCCGTCAGTGAGGACTCGTCTATGGCTTCGGGCGGGGTCCAGGAGGGGCTGCAGCAGCTGGGTTCAGGTCCCATAAAGCCTCATACACCATCCCCACAGGGGCACTCAGAGGTCTCTGAAGGCACAGAGCTGCACCTCCTCCTGGGCGTAGAGCTCCAGGAGGGAGGGGTCCGAGAGGGCCTCCAGCTCCCACTGACGATCAGCGGAGCAAGAGAATTCATCCGGACCGTCCCCGCATCCCCCCCGGGCCGGCAGGCTGGGGTAGCCCGGGTGGGCCATCAGCTCCCCCGTCAGGACGCGGTGCGGGGAGGAGGAGGAGGAGGAGGAGGAGGAGCAGGCGGGAGGCTCCATGGCCAGCAGCAGAGCTCTCCTCACGTTGGAGACGGACATGTTCTGGCCCATGGTGGTTAGGCCAAGGTAAACATCTGGCCACCTGGGGAGAGACATGGAAATACAACCCATAAAGGTCGGGAGATAAAAAGAGAGAAGTGTACACTTCCAGCCCAGTTAAACCGTTTGTGACGCCCAGGCAGAAGCAGCTAATGTGTAGTTCCTCTAGCAGCCTTCAGGGGCTCACGGTAGAGACGCATGTAGTTCCTCTAACAGCCTCATCAACATATTCGCTACATCCATATTCTTAACAATCTATGCTCCTGAATGACCTGTCTCTGTACTGTGTAACCCCTACCTGCTCCTGCATGACCCGTCTCTGTACTGTGTAACCCCTACCTGCTCCTGAATGACCTGTCTCTGTACTGTGTAACCCCTACCTGCTCCTGCATGACCCGTCTCTGTACTGTGTAACCCCTACCTGCTCCTGAATGACCTGTCTCTCTACTGTGTAACCCCTACCTGCTCCTGAGTGTAGTAGTGAAGTAGCCCCTGTGTGGGTAGGGTGGAAGGTCACCTGATCCCGTGGCGTGCAAATATGGGAGCGGCGTCCAGGGCGTCCTGCTCCACCTGGGCGTAGAAGTGGTGGAGGTGGGGGGGCAGCCAGGGGCAGCTCCTCAGCCCACGCTCCACAGGAACACGGGTGTAGGTCACCCCGAAGTCTGACAGCACCCTGGCAAAGACCTCCCGCACTTCTGCACGCACAAACAGACACACACATGCACACACAGTCAATGCTTATGTACAACCCGCCACTTTATGTATAATGTATAATACTTACATGCACTTTATATCATTCTCCATTGCTGCTCTTACTTTATTCCTTATTATTGATGCCCTTATTTTACTGTACTGTATAGTATTTTATTACTTTCTTTGATTTGTCTTCCATGTTGGAACGGGCCTCGTCCAATACCTTTCATTGTATGGTATGACTGTGAGTGATGCTGCACATTTGAATAAACATCTTGAATCATCTTGAATCAACACCACAGTTCCAGTTTAACTGGATCTTTAATCGGTAGGTTGTCTTTTTTTTAAATCAAATGACTAATTTATAGGTCAGACACAGTCACAGGTCAGAACAGTGGTTAGCTAGATAGATAGCCATTTCTTAAGTGGTTCCTGGGCAAACAGGTTGCAGGGTTGGGCAGGGAGGAGCTCCGCTAGCACGTGATTGGCTCACCAGGCAGGACGTGGACGTGCTGGTGTCCGTCCATGTGACCAGGCAGATGACCCAACAGCTCAGCAAACAACAGAACCTGAGACCTCAACTCTAGCTCCACCTACACAACCACACACACACACACACAGGAAGATGAATAACTTATCTATATGATATGTAATCTCATGCATGTTATAGTATATAGTATCATATGATATGAAATCTCATGCACGTTATAGCATATGGTATTATTGATGTAATCTTATGCTGGTCCTGGTATAGAAGTGTGTATATGTAGTACCTCCTCCATAAGGAGCTGCCCTGTCCTAAGTGCTTCCCTGAAACCGGTCTTCCCTCGCAGGAGCCCCCGGGGGTCCAGCAGGGAGGAGGAGCCACGCAGCGCGGCACACACGGGCACACCCTCCGACAGGTTGGCATGGAGACCGATGGGTATGTCATACCTGCCAATAATCAATATGGAGAGCTCAACACATATTGGCATCCATGGCACTATGACGCTGGCCTATGAAATCTACAGTTATAATGTCTTCATCTACATCATCCGATTGTTGTTGTGTGAATGGAAATCTTTTCCGGCATACTTTTGTGGCGTTTCTTGATACTTGATACTTGATAACCTGATACTGTGTTATTCTCCCTGTCTCTGAGAGTGGAGTACTAAGTCCTACCGTCCGAAAGCCTACCTGCTGTGTACCCAAATCATATAATAATAATAATAATAATAATAATAATTCATAATAATACCCATCATAACAATACCTCATCAAAATTCCCCTCCCCTAATCCCCTCACTCCCCCTCTTTGTAACTAAATGCTTGAAACTTGTTTGAGTGACTTTCTTACTGTACTTCCTTGCTGTACTTCCTCTACAGTTATGTCTTCATCTACATCATTCTGCATCAGTATGTGTGTCTGCAATGTTCTGTATGGCCTCTTTTCTTTTCTCCCTTTCTCCACTTCTCCGTTTATTGTTTTGTTTTAAAAACAAATTGAATGCACTATTACTGTGGCAGCTACTGCAATCTCGTCATGTATTGAATATGATGACAATAAATCCTTGAATCCTTGACTCCTTGAATTCTTACTTAACAGCAATGCCAACAACACCTTCTTCCAACCAGAGGCGGACAGAGTACACAGGTTCGTTACTCAAGTAAAAGTAAAGATACGGCTTATTAAATTTTACTCAAGTAAAAGTAAAAGTACTATAGTCAGATGTGTACTTAAGTAAAAGTACTGAAGTATCAAGAGTACAAGAGTACATTTCTGGCAAACAAAGTTAACACTTGAAACGAAAACTGTCATTAACTTGCTCTGAAAACTTTAAAAATCTGGCAAGGTGGGGTCATGGGTTGGCACATTCCCGACTGCGGCATCACGTGGTGTACAGGTTAAGGATTACAGGTTCGAATCTCACTCATCACGCTGATGAGGTGCCATTGAGTAAAGCACCAGGAATACCCCCCATGGCTCCATTCGTGCCCTCCTGTGTGTGACAGCGCACTGCACTACTTCTTTTTTAGAAAAAGTACTTGGGTACTCATGGTTATGGATATAAATGTAGTGGAGTTAAAAGTATGATATTTGCCTTTCAAATGTACTTGAGTAAGAGTCATAAGTACTTCCTCAACAAGATACTCAAGTAAAGTACAGATCCCTCAAAACTGTACTTAAGTACAGTACTCAAGTACTGTCCGCCTCTGCTTCCAACAAATGTAGGCTACTTTTTCTAAGTCGCTTTGGATAAAAGCGTCTGCTAAATGGCCTAAATGTAAATGCATATGTAAAAACACCTATCATAATAATACCTCATAATGAGACCTATCATAACAATATCTCATAATAATAGCGATCATAACAACACCTCATAATAATAGCCTGCCCCTAATAACAATACCTCAATTACTAATCCTAATACCTAATTACCGTTTGGCCAGCTCGGCGGCGTCCTTGGCCCCGGCGCCGTTCACCAGCAGCGACACGTTGGTGAGGCCGCCGGCTCGGAAGCACTCCACGATGCCGCGATTCCGCCTAGCGCAGTAGCCGAAGTCATCCCCGGTCACCACCAGCTTCACTTTGGCTTGAGGCATCCTCCCTGGCCGCTGTAGCAGAGAGAGAGCAGGACACACTCACTCCGCTGTTCAAGGGTACTGTGAGAACTAAAGGGTGACATTTAACCCGCACAGTGCGCCGAACTGCATCGCTTCCATTTCCACGCAGCGACGCCCCGCGGAACTCCTGGCGACTCATGAAACACTTTTCCTCTGTTTGCATGTTGTGAAAATGTAATTCTGTGGCCACATTTGCCTATTCGGGGTTAGCCACTATGGCGACGTGAATGTGTAAACTACATCACCCGAGAAACGTGACCGTCTGAAAACGTCCTCCAGACACCTGCAGATGTGATTCAGAGCCTTAACCCTAACATAACCCCTTCATCCTCCAGACCAGCTGGAGATGTGCTTCAGCCCCTAACCCTCACCCTCCAGACTACATGGACTGTGCTTCAGAGCCACCAGAAGGACGCAGCCTACCGGCGGTCACACCCGCACTCCGGTCCGCCTGACGTCATGATGTAAAAGGAGGTCTTACCCATGTTATCTATCAGGGAGCATCTCGTGGAGCAGTCGGAGCGGAGACACCAGACCACCCGTGGCCCAACACACAGAGACACGTCAGATACAATCCGTACCCCGACACGCAGAGATACGTAACACAGATACGTCACAAAGACACGTCACACGTATTCTATTAGCCTATAATATAATAACTACATTATACATAATCGAATCTAACTCGATTATATATAATACAGTATAACTAGATGTCACAGCCGGATCAAAACGTGACTATTAAAGTGTTCTAGAACTGCAAGGGTTATATTTTCACAAACCATCTGCCCACAGAGAACACTCAGTTGTATTCATGACCACATGTTGTCCGAGGAGAAAACCGGGTTCGATTTCGGACATGTTAAGAAGTGAATGTCTCATGTTTCATTTCTATTTAATTTTCTATATTCTATCTATTTATTCTATTTCTAACTATATTCATGCACTACTGCACTCTTTAAAACACTAGCATCCTTAACTTCACTTTATTTCATATGCTATTAGGTCCTGCCATCTTGCACTGTGTTGATTGTCTATTGTTATTGTCTATAGTTGATTGTTTTACGGTAAACACCAACCATCAAGTCAAACTCCTTGGATGTCAAACCTACTTGGACATCATCAACACCTTTCTGATTCTGATTCTGATTCTGACTTCTTTCACCTCATGCCCGACATCGAATCCGGTTTTGTAGGCTATAGTATTATTTGTATTGATTCATTCTTCCAGTTAACATAACTGCAACCCTTTGACAATCTTAGGAATTAATAAAATCTACTGTGAAACAAAAAAAAAATCTGCCAGAGATGTCCATTCTGCATCCCATGTAACAGAGGAGAGAAGGTCCCGGGTCCCACCGGTCACGAACGCACCGGGTGTTTCCGCTCCATCCAGCCAATCACAGAACAGCGAGTAACTGTTCGTCACTTCCGCACTTCAGGACTTGTCATGCTGTGATTGGTCCAGATCAGCGGTACTGTTTCAGCGCATCCTTCACGACCAGACGGCGAACTATGACAGCATCGAGAGCAGCATGAAGACAGCGAATCCCATCAACGTTTTGGACCCCGGGCTCCGGGTCTTGACCCCGTGGCTCCTGGTCCTCCTCCTGTGGTCCGGCTGTGACGGCAGGGAGTCTGAGCTGAACCTGGTCACCTGCGGGTCTCTGGTGAAGCTCCTCAACACAAAACACAACGTACGTCTTCACTCACACGACGTCAAGTACGGCTCAGGTAGGCCTCCTCCTCACACCTCCTGCTGTCCTCACACGCCCTCCTGTCCTCTGTTCTAACACCTCCTCCTGTCCTCAGTCCTCACACCTCCTCCTTTCTACAAGACGAATGATATAAACCCAATGAGTTGATACAGACCCATCACCTGCAGGCCGGGTCATATGGACCCGGACCCGGTGGGGCCGTGTGGGGTACTGAGCCCAGCGTGTGTTCCAGGGTCCGAGTCCAGCCCTGTGTGTGTCCTCCATGTTCACCAGTGTGCAGGGGGCTGTACTAACACAGCCTCTGTTCCGGAGGGGAGCAGCTGCAGGGTGTACGGTAGTGAACGTTCAGAACCGTTCAGTACCACGTTCAGTTCAGCTCTTCTTTACAGTCCCAGTCTCAAAGGGCTCCACAGACCCACCTTATCAGACCCACTAGCAGCAATGTGTTGTGTTGTGGACCCACTAGAAGCAATGTGTTGTGTTGTGTTGTGGACCCACCAACAGCTCAGTGTTAGGTTGTGTTGTGGACCCACTAACAACTCTGTGTTGTGTTGTGGACACACTAATAGCCCTGTATTATAGCTGTTGTGTTGTGTTATAGATGTTATGTTATGTTGTGTTATATATGTTATGTTATGTTGTGTTGTGTGTCCAGGCAGTGGGCAGCAGTCGGTGACGGGTGTGGAGAGTGCTGATGATGCCAACAGCTACTGGAGGGTCCGAGGGCAGACGGGCGGGCCCTGCCAGCGGGGGGCTGCCATCCGCTGTGGGCAAGCCATCCGCATCACTCACATGACCACCGGACGCAACCTGCACACTCACCACTTCACCTCCCCCCTGTCCAACAACCAGGTACCACACTCACCACCCCCCTGTCCAACAACCCAGTACCACACTTACACACAGTAATAATGTACATAGTGAATCACGAGTAGGTACAAAATCAAATGAATAAGGACATATATATAAACTACTACTGAACGATCCAGTGTGTAAATGGAGGGGGCCTCTAGTGGTGAGGTTGCAGAATGCAACCTACTGAATCCCCCCCCCCCACAGGCCAGTACAGTAGAGGATGGATACCCATTCCGAGCCCAACGGGACCCGACGGGCTGGGTCTGGTTCGGACAAATATTTAGAAATTATGCCCGGGTTCGGGTCGGGCTCGGTCACATCTGAGCGATTTGAAATTTGAAATGTACCTGTGCGTTAAACCACACATGTTGCGCTCATCAGTTTGTTGACATTTCCAAATGCTAGGGAGGGCCCTTTCCCCTTTGTGTTGTGTAAGGTGTGTGTACTGGTCTGTTGTGTAAGGTGTCTGTACTGGTCCTTTGTGTAAGGTGTCTGTACTGGTCCTTTGTGTAAGGTGCCAGTGTTTACTTCTAAATGATGTCATCGTCTACAACAGCATCGAGCAAGTGAGGAGGTTCTTTGCTTCTTGCTTCTTTTTTTACCTTGTCAATAAAATAATTACAAATCCTGGAGCTGAGTGGGATCTACCATCACCCTTTTGTGAAAAAGGGACATTATTTTTAATCGCATCAAGGCCGGTTTTTCAGCGCTTTAGCCTGTGAATAAATCCGTTCAACCAATCACACGCGGGTATCTTCGTCGTTGTCACCGTGGACACCGTACGCGTTGTGGCACATGGTGAGGTAACACCCGGTGGTGTTGCTCACACAGTAACGGCATCCAGTGGTGAAGCGACCTTAGAGGACCACCAGCTAGCAGTCTGCGCTACAAGCCGGCGTGGCACGTGGCCAGGGGCTGCTCTGGCATGATGCTGTGGTTTCACTTTGGTTCTGGATACCAGCTCTCTCCCAGAGATCTTTACTTTTAGGTGTCGAACTGGGAAACAACCTCAAATATTTTTCCAAACCATGGAGGTGTAAAAGGATGCACACCCACCAGGCCTCATCCCCCTCATCCGTCAGCTGCCCTTGGCTGCGCTATTTTACGGTGGCTGGAGCTTCTTGGGTCCCTAGTGTAACGGCACGGAGTAGAGCCTACACCACATCGCTCATGATAACCTGCTGTCTGTCTCTCTTGTGTTTATTTGTGACATCTGTGTGCACCATTATGTTATACTGTATGTTGTGTGTTGAAAGGTTACTTGCACATTTGGAGTATGGGCAAATGCAATTTTGATCCTCTGTGTAATTACTTGCACTAATTGCAAGTTGACTTTGACTTTGCCTGCCCAACGTCCTAAGGGAACGTCACTCATAGCTGTGTGGGTGTGTGTGACAGGAGGTGAGTGCATTCGGCGAGGGCGGAGAAGGAGACGACCTGGACGTGTGGGCGGTCCAGTGTGACGGCGAGCACTGGGCTCGGGACGCCGCCGTGCGATTCATGCACGTGGGCACGCACGTGTACCTGAGTGTGACGGGCGAGCAGTACGGACACCCCATCCGCGGCCAGCGGGAGGTGCACGCCATGCCCTTGGCCAATCAGCACAACTGGTGGCGCGCCATGGAGGGCGTGTTCATCCGACCCAGTGCCCCGCCCCTCCGACATGATGAGCTCTGAGGTGACTGCATGGCTAGCCCCGCCCACCACCCCGGGGGAGGCTAGCCCCTGGCCCTGGAGAGGCAGGCAACCTCATTCCACACCGGGACAAGGATGATCCACCCCCCCCCCCCCCCCCCCCCAAAGTGTGTGTGTGTGTGTGTGTGTGTGTGTGTGTGTGTGTGTGTGTGTGTGTGTGTGTGTGTGTGTGTGTGTGTGTGTGTGTGTGTGTGTGTGTGTGTGTGTGGTCATGGAAACGTTGTTTTGACTTATCATTAAATACGACGTCGAAAGGGAGGGCTACGTTTCTGTTTGTCTCTGCAGAGAGGGATCAGGGTTAGATGGGTTTGAGTGAAGGTTAGTGGTAGTTTAGTACATTGGGTAGGGGTCAAGGTTAGTTCTGCCTTCTCCATTATCACAAAACTATTCCACTCAAATCACCATTCAAATCGTTTCATTTTTATTCGCTTCAAGTTTATTTCGACCAATCATGTTGCTGGTGTCCGGGATCTGCAGACACGTGTCACATGGGGGTGGGTCTCTGCCGGGACACAGCCTGGGCAGCAGAACCTCAGCCAGCGTGATGTGGCCGACCTTTGACCCGGGCTCCAGAAGAGGGCCTCCCCGTCAGTGTCCTTCCCTGGCCGACAGCCAACAGCCGCCGGGCCGTCCTGTCTGGACACCGGCGTCCTGAGACAACGTGGCCCAAGGTTTCAGGTTAACCCTGTGCGGCCGCTGTAGAAACACCTTTTGTTCAAATCGGAAAACCAAAGGCTGCCACTCCACCCCTCACACTGGTCTGGTTCCAGGCCCACAGGCTGTGCGGCTTCTGCTTGGGACCAGCCAACCAGCTGAACCTGCTTTAGTTTCATGGTTGTCGTTAGAATGGGACTTCCTTCACCCTGAGTTGGTGAATCCTGAAACATTAAAATCACACCACCATCCTCATTCCAACTGGTGTAGGCCTTTTCTTCTACCCTTTATTTCAGTAATATTAGTCTAAGGTCAAGGTCAAGCGACAGAGGGGTATTTTGGTTCTATTAGTTGTTGGTTCTGTTCTTGTTAGCTGTGTGACCATAATAAAGTCCTATGATGATTACAAGCTGTCATTTCATCATTCCAAGTTAAAAATACATGAAATATGAACCTTGATTGATCATGTGTAAACTCAGAGCTCAGAATGAATGAGTTGTATATCATATATTATAAATCTATAATATATAATTATATTGTTATAAATTAATAACAATATAATAAAAGCAGGAGGCTTTGTTGTGTTTTAAGTTCCTCCAAGATTAGTTTGTTCTGAGTTATGTTCATGTTCCACATGAACCACATGTCAGGCACAAACATTGAGGAAGTAATTATAACTTCACTGTGCGGTAAAAGAACCAGAACAAGAATGTTTGTTGGTTTTCCTGTTTTAAAGGTGCAGTGTTTCATTAGAGCTACGGTAGAGTCCAACCCCATAGAGATCATATGTGTGTTGGTAACCTGGACTTTTATATCCTTTACATCGGGAGTGGGTCGGGTGTATAGCCATATTTCTACAGTAGATCAGAACGTACAAACAACTCTAGAGGAATCAGGTTTTTAAAATAATCCTGTTTTGGCCGACTTGATGGGGTGGGTTATCACCATCACCTTGGCCTCCTATTTGTGGTTGTGTTTTATACGGTTGTACAGGAAAGGCTCCGCACACCGTGGCGTTACACCAGGGATCCAACAAGCTTCACCCTCTCGGGTGGACATCAAATCAGCCGCCTGCCAGGAGCAAAGGTTTAGTTCATTCCAAGTTTTCATATGTACCTCATGTGTATATTCAGTTTCAGATCATTAGAAATTATCCTGTTGTCCTCGTCCTTCAGCCGCGCATCCCACCCCGGGGGTCGCGCAGTACTCGTATGAGCCACGAGGGGGCGCTCAGCACCAGTTACTGGTTCCTATCAATAACTGACGTAACTCAAACTACATTATATAGAAAGGACGTTCACACGATGCGACTGAGGAGTTATCCACTCATGTTTTTGTGTTGAGTTGACATTTGGATTCAGTATTTATGAATGACTATTAGAATGTAATTGTATTTCTAAAGGCTTTATGTAATTGTTATATTAACGTCGATATATGTATGCCATGTAATTATATTAATAAGGGTTTTGTGTGAAAGTTAGAAGTTTATAATCTTTATGAAGTGGAATTGTATTTATAAACACTGTATTAGTTGGATGTACATCAACTTTAAAATGTGTAGACTGTGTAATAGTTTATCATGTTTATTCACTGTAATTATATTAATGGAATTAGTGTACTTGTTTGATGTTTATCTTTTATAAAGTGTAATTCTATTAAAAGATAATACAGTAAGATGTTAATAATGATACAAGTTGAAACGATCGTTTCTACAGCAATAAGCAACATCCCAGTTTGAAGTCTTGAAAACTTCAAACCTTGAATGTAGCGTTGAGGTAATTAATATATAATTAATAATTTTCAAAATAAGTGGGCCTGGGCTAAAGCATTGCTAAAACCAACCGTTCAGCCTGGATTTATGCTGAATCAATCCATAAATAAAAACAAAATAGAAACAAAAAATGTTGATTAATGTTTACAGAAACATCATCTTCTGTTTATAAATGTTGGAGATCAACACAATGTATTACATTATTATCATACATTCTGTCAACTATTATCATACATTGTTATTATCATACATATTATCAACACTTTTTAAAACCACATCCATACAAATACATTTTAACGCACATACAGGCATCAGCCTCATCAGGCTAATTAACGTTCAACTGTTTGGACAGGGGCTGCTTCCACCCCAGGTCTGAACGATTGGTTGTTAAGTGAGAGGCCCCGCCCACATGGACATTCGGCTCAATGGTTGGTTTGCGCAGGGGAGGGTCACGCCCACTTCCCTCAGAACCGTGTGTGTTGTACAAGAGGCCACCCATGAGAGAGTTTACAGACCAGATCAGGTTTATGTTGACATCATGGGAAAATATAAGTAAAATGGAAGAAAAAAAAGTGAAATTAAATAGTCCACAATCAAGAACAATAGTCTTAGATGATACATTACACATTGAAGTCATGTCACTGGGACATGAAACCACTCTGGTGGGGGTTTGGACCACAGAGCCCGGGGGAAGGCCCTCACAGGCTGGGCCAATCGGGCAGCGCCTGAGCTGTGATTGGTGGTCACCGGAGTGAAGGGAGGACTGGGCCGCACCAGATGAGCTCTGGGGGAGTGTCACCTCGTTATGGACTGGTCCGTTAGAAATACAACCATCATGTGAATGGATGTGTGTTCATTATGTTGTTTTATTCCCGAAGAACTCAAACTTTATTGACAACAACACAACGACAACAAGATGACATCTATGTAGACCTGTGAACCCTGACCCTTTAGGGCATGTGGAAATGGTTGTGTTGTGATCAGGTGTAATAATAATAATAATAATAATAATGTGTGTGTGTGTGTGTGGCTGTCCAGCTGATGGCTGCTCTTTCATTGGTGCACTGCTCGACACAGCAGGGCACCACGCCTTACCCTGTTATGCAGAACTCGACGGCTCTCACCCTCCTCACCCCTATACTCACCTCTCTCACCCCTCTAAGTCCCTCCTCATACCTATATTCACACTACTCACCTCTACTCACTATGATACTAACCACTCTATTCTTAGTCCTCAGCCGCACCTTACTGTCTCACCCTTATACTCACCCCTCTTTTGTGACTTCACCCCGACCTCACCCCTACTCACCTGTCTCCTCCTCCCCTAGACCCTCACCAACGCAGCAGGGCTCAGTAGTATTAGTACTGTCGTGCTGATTTAGTAACTAATCAGTACTTACTACATTAGTAAAGTATTCGTATAAGTAGGTCTACTAGATTAAGTAACTAATCAGTACTTACTACATTAGTAATGTATTCGTATTAGTACTGTTATTGTATTAGATTAAGTAACTAATCAGTACTTACTACATTAGTACTGTATTTGTATTAGTACTATTATTGTATTAGATTAAGTAACTGATCAGTAGGCTACTTACAAGTAAGTGATTTAACTAGAGATAACAAAAATGTTTTACTGCTTAAATGTTGACCGTTTTCTTTTAATTGGAAATATTGAACTGAATAATAAACCAATCAATAAAGTAAAATTGTTATTAATATTCACTTTAGATAGCAATAATGACCCAATAGAACATTTATCTTGATTCGTTGCCACTTGAAGATAACAGAGGAAACATGGTTTGTAAGATTCAGAAAACAACGCATTGTGTCCATACCTTTAAATATCATACATTCATCATATGTTCAGGTGTTTAGTTACAATACTTTAATTATCCTAATCACAACAATTTGAAACAATCTGAAAACGTAAATAAAAGGTTTTTATAACGTGAATAAATGTCTCATAAGCAACATATTAAGCACCATTATGAAATCATTATGAAAGCATTAAAGCTAATTCATTATAAACATATTAGAAAATGAATATTAAATCATCATTCAATAGATATCAAAGCATAATTCAATCATTATTATTTTAAAAAATCATTATCGAATCCTTTTTAAATCAATGTTAAATCATTATAAGTTCATTATTAAATCATTATTGAATCAGTACTTAATCTTTATTAAATCATGATTAAATAACTAATAATTCATCAATCATTAGATGATTACATCTTTATTGATTCTATATTAAGTCATAATTAAATGACTAATGATTTAGTCATTACATTAAACGAAATCACTAAGTCATTATTAAATTATCAATTATTATTAGGTCATTATTACATCAATATTAAATCGTGACTAAATCATTATTATACAATGATTATATTGTCATAAGTCATTATTAAATCATTACCCAATCATTATTAAATCATGACTAAATCATTACTCAATTGTGACAATTAAAATTAAACTTGGTTGTAATTTGTATCTTTACAGAGATTATGACTAATTGAATAACCTGGTTAGACATACAGTACAATCTATAGGCACACTTCTCCAATTCAAAGTAAACTACACAAATCTGTATTTGGTTCCAGTTTGAGCATTGTCACATCATCTGTGAGGAAAGAGTGCCCTAGCTGCCTCCTCAACCTGCTAGCTTCATCCTCATTCTGCTAGCTACATCCTCATGCAGCTAGCTGGCTCCTTAACCTGCTAGCTGGCTCCTTAACCTGCTAGCTCCCTCCTCAACCTGCTAGCTACATCCTCATCCTGCTAACTGGCTCCTTAACCTGCTAGCTACATCCTCATCCTGCTAGCACCCTCCTAAACCTGCTAGCTACATATGAATCCTGCTAGCTGCCTTCTCAACCTGCTAGCTGCATCCTGTTTTCTACATCATTTATGTTCCTGATGTGGGTGAAATATGTGTCTATGTGTGTGTATGTATAAGCTACTGGATGTCAAACATTTCCCTCGGGATGGATAAAGTATCAACCTCTCATCATCTATCTCACCCTGCTAGCTGCCTCCTCATCCTGCTAGCTACATCTCCATACGTCAGGTTCCTGTAGAGCCATTCTCTGGTATTCGCCTGCAGCACAGGGAGCCGGGGGAGCCAACAGGCTTGCACTCGCTCCTGCTCCTCCTCCTGCTGCTCCTCCTGCTCTGCACCACGGAGCTGTGACATGCGGTGCCAGGCGATATGGAGGCCCCTGGAGATGTGGGGGCCTGGCTACTTCCACCAGCCCCCCCCCCCCCCGAAAAGGGCCACACTCAACCACTTTTAAGGAGACGGCAAACACACACACGCACACACGTGCACACACACACACGCACGCACGCACGCACGCACACACACACACACACACACACACACACACACACACACACACACACACACACACACACAGACACACACACACACACACACACACACACACATTCCTTCCGAGAAGCCCCCTCCCCCAACGAGCAGCCACAAATAGGAAGTGTTCCCCTCTCCCCCTCTCCCCCAGGCCAGACTTGAGGTTCTGAGGCATGCTTTCAAACACAGACAAAGATTGACAAAACTTAAACCATTTTCTTACAGAAGTGAAATATATTTATTAATTTGAAGCCTAAACACTTCATCTTTATATATAGCTCTTGTTTATGTAGCATATCACCGTCTAAACGTAGACAACATGCGGGCAGTGATATTAATAGGTTATAGACACGGTAGCCTACTGTTTCATAGTCTAAAGGCAACCTACTGCTTCACAGTCTAATGACATGGTAGCCTGCTGCTTCTGAGTGTTGGGGAAGTTAGAAACCTAGAAGTGACTGAAGGGACACGTGGTCTTTAGCGCTAACGTAGACGTTTCCTCATCCTCTGTGGACACGATGTTCTCCAGGCAGACGGCTCCAGCTGGTCCAGCCTACCAGTGTGCAGGAGCAGCTCAGTTGTATGGTGGTACTACTGGCAGTACGTGCAGAGGCCCTATGCTATGACAATACTGTTGCACTGCTTGGGTGTTTGGAACAGTAGTGCAACGTCGTCACAGCAGATGGCCTCCGCGTCCTCCCACCTAGCACCAGCTAACAGCTAGCACCAGCTAACAGCTAGGACCAACTAACAGCTAGCACCAGCTAACAACCACAAGAGACCATCACACAGCACAATGACATCCACCAGGAGAACTCTAAACATCTCCCTTCACTAAATATGGATCTAAGCCTGTATGGTGAATTATAAGCCTTTATGGTGAATGATAAGCCTGCACGGAGAATGATAAGCCTGTATGGTCAATGATAAGCCTGTATGGTGAATGATAAGCCTGCATGGTGAATGATAAGTCTACGGTGAATGATAAGCCTCCATGGTGAATGATAAGCCTCCATGGTGAATGATAAGCCTGTATGGTGAATGATAAGCCTTTATGGTGAATGATAAGCCTTTATGGTGAATGATAAGCCTTTATGGTGAATGATAAGCCTTTATGGTGAATGATAAGCCAGTTAGGAGACAGAAGGTCTGAGGGTGGGAGAGCGAGGGGCCAATGCCCTTTTAATATTGCACTGCTGGGTGATTCACAGTAGAACAACAGAAAGAGGGCTGTGGACCTCCACTAGGTAGGCTTCGTCCACAATAAGGCTGTAGGCCTACATCCACAACAGGGCCATGGACCTCCATCAGTACTCCAGTATTTTGGATATGTTGATGCAAATCTCACTTTAATAGTTTTTCTAACAAAAAAGAATCTTCAGAAAACATTTTGAATCACAACACCATCACTGACTAAAGTTTGATATACATTGTCCAAAAATACATAATAAAGTCAGTATTCAGTATTTATGTTGTACATCAAAAGAAATGATTTAGGCCCAGAAAGACATGCACCTTTGAAATCTGCGTACACGCCAATGTGCAGATGAAATGCATCCAAACCAATGAGCTGCACCCTTTTATTGACAGTGAATACCGAGCACAGAAACCGAGCTCTGATATCACCATTGAAATGCTAGTAATAATGATGATATTGACGTTCACTAAATAGGATGTGAATCACATTCTTTAAGTGAAACCTTTAATCCTAAGGCATCCGTGTGTGCAGGGCGCCGTGCGGAGGATGTGGGCCAAAGAGCACATTCCACCGTACAATGGCTGAGAGCCTCGTGTAATGTGGACTATTCTGGTCCCGGGGCGGAGAGGCAACCCGAGACCCGGGGGGAGAAGGGGTGTGGCCCGCGGGGAGAAGGGGTGTGGCCCGCGGGGAGAAGGGGTGTGGCCCGGGGAGAGAAGGGGTGCGGCCCGGGGGGTCTCTCCACTATTCAAGTTTCTACAAATCACTCACGTGCCTGCAGAAGAAGCATTTATGCAAACAACTTCTGAATAATACTTCTGGATAATAATAATAATAATAATAATAATAATAATAATAATAATAATAATAATAATAAATACTATGAACAATATTTAACAATAACAACCATCAACAATCCCCTCCAATAATAAGAGAAAAGCCAATTCCTTCTAGAGAACCTCAACCATCACACGCCCAGCCTGTGTTCAGCTGCTCCTGAATGAGAACCAAAGAGACGACCAGAGGACCACAGAGAGGACTACAGCGCGAGCTGCACACACAAACTTTTCTGAGGGATCACATTCACAGCGCATGTTAAGTAACTGTCCTCTGAGGCAGGTTTTCACAAGCAGCTGTCAATCAACTCTCTCTCAAACCAGCTGTCAATCAACTCTCTCTCTCTCTCTCTCTCCGGCCAACCAATGCTCGTCATCACATGCACATGCACACGCACACGCAAGCAGCCATGGCTACAATAGCTTTTACACCGAGACAGAACCGAACCGTGCGGTCCTTCCCACCCGATCCGACTCACAGACACCCGGAGCCCCCTCCCCAGAACGGAGCCCCCTCCCCGGTACCTGGCCGACGGGGAGCCGACAGCCTCGGCGAGACGAGCGGAAGGGAAACGGAGTTAAGTTGAAGACTTGGGGCGGGAAACAACGTCCCGTGGGCTCCTCCGATCCCCCGTGGGCTCTTCCGGACCCCTGGCGGCTCCTCCGGTCCCCCGGCAGCTCCTCCGGACCCCCGGTGGCTCCCTTGGTCCTCCCGGGCGGCGGCGGGAGGCGCGCCGCGGTGTCCGTGTTGGCGCGTCCTGGATGCGCGGTCTGGTGTCCACTAAACGCGGCTCGTCCCCAGCAGCGCGCCGCGGCCCGCTGGCTGCAGACTCCATCTTTGACTAGTTGACATTCAGCTCTTGCCGAGACAAATTCCTTATTTGCATCCGAGCCGCTCATTGGCGCGTTTCAGTTCTTTCCTTCAGCCTGATTGGCGGCAGTCTCATGCGAGCAGCGTCCTGATTGGTCGCCAAGGGACTGTCTCTTAGAGTTTGATTTTAACAATGAACACACACATTCTTTCTTCCATTCATTCACAAATGTGTCATCACCAGAGGATGGCCGTGTGTTGGGCTCTGCCACATAGCGTCAGCATGCACTCCATCATGTTTCAGAACTTAGAGTTTATGAAGCATCCAAAGCTATACAACTGCAGGAGGGGGACACTGTAAAGTATCACCTTTAAAGCCCTTTGGAGTATGCAGTTTGTAAAAATGTTCACACATGTCAGCTGTATCAGCAGAGGCTCCATAGGGCTGCTCCAGGATATATTCTATAGTAGAGGTATGATGCAGACAGAAATATCAGCCTCAATAAAATAAAGACAACTTGTCACAGAAACACACAGCTGACATAAAAATGGTTCAAGAATATTAATCACAATCAATATTGAAACATGCTTGTGGATAAAATAGAGATATAAAACAAGTGACTCTAAAGTGTCGCTCTATAGAGCAGCAACCCAACAGTAGTCCTACAGTAGCGCAGCAGTACAACTGTAGTCCTACTGTAGAGGAGCGGTACCACAGTAGACCTAGGAGCGGTACCAAAGTAGGAGTACTGCAGTGGTCCAACAGTAGAACAGGAGTACTGAAGTAGGAGTCCTACAATAGATTTTCAGTACTACAGCAGGCACCGCATAGCATGTACTAGAGTGCTATAGTAGAGTATAGCAGAGTATAGCAGTACTATTACTGGGGGGGCTCACATTCCTGACCCATGGAGCTCAAGTAACGATGTCCTGTAGAGCTCCCCTCTCTGCTCCTCCTCCTTCCTCCTCCTCCTCCTCCTCCTCCTCCTCCTCCTCCTCCTCGAGGAGCAGTTGAACCTGCTATGACGTGCTCAGCAGGCTGTCAACAATGTGTGCATGTGCTGCAGCTGAGTGTGTGTGTGTGTGTGTGTGTGTATTGTGTACTTTTGATCATCCTAAAAATCATCCAATCCTAATATTAAAACTATTAATAATGATAATCATAATCCTAATAATAATCCTACTAATAATGCTAATCCTAATCCTAATAATAATCCTACTGATAATGTTAATCATAATCCTAATAATAATAATCCTACTAATAATCCTACCATAATGGGCCTACAGGGCGATAACAGCCTGCTGTGGAGTGGGGCTGTACGGTCCTCAGCCTACAGCCTGTGTAAGTCGTCTAGGGTGCAGCTATACCCAGCTGGTAAATGTTCACTATGCTGTGTAGCGATGCCAGTCTGTCGACCAAATGAAGGCCAAGAACCTCAACATACAATAATAATAATAATACATTTTATTTATATGGCGCCTTTCAGGACACTCAAGGTCACCTAACACGCATAAAAGCATAAAACAATCAAAAAGACACAGATTAAAACAGATTAATAAAGGCACAGAGCTTGCAGCAGATGATATGAAGGACAGAATGGTTGTAAATTCTTTATCTTAGTATGCACAAATATGAAACGTCAGAAGCATGGGGGTTTGGCGGATACTAAGATGTATAATAAGTATTAAGATAGTATAAACTACTGATTGCTGACATCAAGTTCCTGACGTTCAGATCCATCAAATTCAGTTGACAATGACATCATGTCCTCCCTAACCAGGCAATAGAAACAGTTTCCTCATGTCTGGGTATCAACACTAAAGTCCTTTATCTCTAAAACCTTTCAGCAGAAACACAAATCTACCACACTGTTGGCTGTCAGGGGCCAACGGGTCACATGGGGCCTCCCAGCCAATAGAATGCGGCTCCCTATGCATCATAGCCCAGGAAGTCACATGACCACACAACTCTCCTGTTGCTGTAGTCTGCACAGCGCACGCAAAGCGCTTGTATGCGATAATATTTCAAAATGATCTCATGTTTTATTCATGAATGCGATAGAATATTGCCTCAACAAGCACACAAATATACATAATCAATAGGCCTACAACTAATGCATTCCAGCAACAAATGTGGTGCTTGTGTGGTGAGGTCTGTCGCTAATGCAGAACGGCAGCGGCCTGAGGGCCTGCAGACTGCAGGCTGCAACGCGACTCAGGGTTCATTTAAATGGGACCAAGAAGCACTAAATCACACATCATGCAATTTGGAAAGACTACGCTAGGCCTTACAAAATAATACCAGCAATGGTTAACCTAGCAAGTGGAATGCTTGAAACCTGTTCAGGTGACTCTCTTACTGTACTAACAGCAATGAAATGTTTCACCTTCTTATGACAAGTGTACTTATTGTAAATTGCTTTGGATAACAGGGTCTGCTCAATGCCCTAAATGTAAATGTAAATTAATGCAACACAAATTGTTATTTGACACTGAAAACACCAGGACACATCTCATTGGCTTTACTTATAAGAAAGAAGATATAGGATTATTAGATATAAAAAAAAATCTGAAAAGTAAAAATAACATTTTGTTATAGTGAATAGTGACAGGTCATTAAGGAGCAGGATGAGGTTAGAAAGTACAGAGACAGGTCATTAAGGAGCAGGATGGGGTCAGACAGTACAGAGACAGGTCATTAAGGAGTTTAATACGTACAATCCTTCTAAAACAACACTGAATATTCAGTGATGTGTCATGTTTCTGCTCTGTTTATCCACAGCCCAGAAACATTTAAACACAGAGTCATGGGAAACACCCCACCTCCTCCTCCATGTGACCTTTAACCTGCAGGGTCAGCCCCTCTCTCTCTCTCTCTCTCTCTCTCTCTCTCTCTCTCTCTCTCTCTCTCTCTCTCTCTCTCTCTCTCTCTCTCTCTCTCTCTCTCTCTCTCTCTCTCTCTCAAGCAGCCAGATGTCAACACCAGGAGCTGTTAAAGGCAAGCTCTTCTGTTTGAGGCAGGCTCTTCTGGTAGAGGCAGGCTCTCCTGTTAGAGGCAGGCTCTTCTGTTAGAGGCAGGCTCTTCTGTTTGAGGCAGGCTCTTCTGTTAGAGGCAGGCTCTTATATTTGAGGCAGGCTCTTCTGTTTGAGGCAGGCTCTTCTGTTAGAGGCAGGCTCTTCTGTTAGAGGCAGGCTCTTCTGTTTGAGGCAGGCTCTTCTGTTAGAGGCAGGCTCTTCTGTTTGAGGCAGGGCTTGTTGGAGACAGGCTCTTCTGGTAGAGGCAGGGCATGTTCCATTTGTTCATTTGAACTGCAACCTAAAGTCAACGATTTTACGAGTGGTGGAAATTATATGATGGGTGAATTTGACTTTTATTTATTTGAATGACGATCCCTTTGTGTGATGAAAAGGCTTTGTTCAACCCGCTGACAACCCAGAGTGGAAAACTCTGACGGAGTTCTTCTTCCCAGTCAGGTTGAACCTCCAGGCTTTTAGAGACTGCCCCCCTCCCCCCCTCCCTCCCACGCAGCCCCTCGCATTCCAGGGGGCGGGGTTACACCCCCCCCCCCCCAGCTCTACGTGTAGGCCTACCGTGGGGAGGCCCACACCAGCTCCTTGTGTTTGTGGGAAGACGAGAGGCGAGTCGAGGGAAGGGGGAGGGGGGAGGGGGGGCATATCTGTAGACAAGTTGTGTAAAGGGCACACACACACAGACGCACACACACACACACACACACACACACACACACACACACACACACACACACACACACCCCAGGCCTCTGTGTACAGCCTTATTAACTGATGAATGAGACGATTGAAAGTCAGTATTCAGCCACCGTGACGTCATAGTTGGAGCATCGTATCGCTAATATCTCAAACAAAATTGTATTGAACGAATTCTGAAAGATTGGACCCGGCGCGGGCTCCTGTGGGGGATGGGACCACATGTGGCTGTGTTGGGACGGACTGCGCTGCAGAGAAGTGCTGGCTGCCTCCAGCGTCAAGTGGTCCAATAGAATGATCAGAGTGACGTCAATCTGCAGCAACATTATTATTAATAATAACTATAATCATAATTATTATAATCATTCTATTTTTAATGATAATAAATCAATACATTGATGAATAACTTTAATAACAGCAATACATACAAGAATAGGTCTATAGTTATAATAATAATAATAATAATAATAATAATAATAATAATAATAATAATAATAATAATAATAATAATACAAAACAATAACAACAATACAAATCTGAATGATCACTTTTTATCATTATAATCATAGTTATAATAACTAGGCCTATTGTTTTATTGATGATAATAGAATTAAATACAATTAAAATCAATATTTATTTATATAAATAACACTAAAAAATTAAGACAAATTGTTTTATTTTGCCAAAACTGAATTAGATTATTGTTGAGAAAGATCTTTGTGAACATTAGTAATAATAATAGTTATAATGATGATGATGATTATGATGATGATAATAGTAATAATAATGATAATAGTCATAATAATAGTAATAATAATAATAATAATAAGAAGAAGAAGAAGAAGAAGAAGAAGAAGAAGAAGAAGAAGAAGAGGAAGAAGAGGAGAAGAAGAAGAAGGAGAATAACCTTTCATACCATTTGTTATACATTCTTATGAATCTGATAATCAGTTTAACTCATAAAGCTTAATTTTGATTATCTTTTTATTTGGTGTCTGCATACTAATACATTGAATAACTTCCTAAATATATGTAATGTCATATGTAATGACGTTAGGATACCAGATGAACAGTTTTGACCAGTGAGAAAACAACTATCATAGCTGACTTTATTTTGGTATTTGGTATTATAATAGGCCTATATATTGGTATATAATGTATATTGGTATAAGAGTATGTTCTATGTATATGGAACATATCTAAACATTAAATATGACATACCTTAATGTAATATTGGTAACCTATATGTATCATAGCTTTGTATTTGTAGTTGATCAAATATCTTAATGTAATAAATATTTAACATTTCGTAATGTAACTTATATGTTACATATATTAATGTAATCTATGCAGTATATATATGACATGTTTTAATTAATTTAATGAAATGTAATTGAGACACACCTAAATGTAGGCCTAATATAAGAAACATATCTTATTGTAATGTAACATATCTTGATATCATACGTATCTTCCTTCGATATTTATCTTAATGTAACCAAATATATATGTAACATATTTTTATGTACATTCATATAGGGCCTACTGTACATGTTACATATGGTATGAATATGTGTGTG
>JAXIVH010000015.1:4161740-4198657 GCA_036785325.1 Urophycis tenuis
TGTCAATCAGGTCCTATGTCGATCAGAGCCATACTCAATCATTTTAAAGATGTGGACTTGGAGCTTAGAGCCCAGAAGGATTTCCAGACAGATGCCACAGGAGCTGCTTTATAATTTGCAAACTATAGATCCATTGCAAGCATATAGATTAGCTGATCAATTTACAGTGTAGGACTCGCTGTCGCTTGTCATGTCAAACAGAATGACTGCACTCGTCTTAAACTATAAAGTTGTGCTGGGCTCGTCTTGCGTGTTCGTTCACTGTCCTGGTAACCTGGCAACCCGCGTGAGCCTCCGGTCTGGGGAGGAGGGGGCGAAGAAGGCTCTCTCCAATATTGTGAGTTTGGACTGCAGTACCCATTTGAAACACTCTGTGTCAATGTTACATATTGTACCTTAATCTTAATAATAAAAAAAAAAAACAATCACACATCACGTTAATATTTCCGTTAGCCAAACTTGAGTTAATAGTTGGATATTAAATGTTATAATAAATACTCTGAATAGCAGCATAACATAACCACACTCACCACCATAACCTCAACCAAACCACCACCACCCCACACCCACCATCACATCCACCATCCCGTTGACCGCCACCATAGCCACAACCACCACCACAAAAGCGCAACCAAAAATCTTCCACCCCCACCAAATCACCACTACGTCCACCCCATAACAGCCTCCACCACGATAGCCAAACCCCTCCCCAGCACCATTGTCAAGCCTTTACCTGGATGTTCTCCATGGGTCTGGGGACTGTCTGTGAGGTGGTCCTGTGCTGAGGGTCCCTGGGGCTTGAGGATGAAGCAGTGAAGTCTCCAGGCCGAATCCAACCCTATTTATCCCCTGGTTCTGAGTGGGTGTCCTACTGGGGGTCCATGGGGAAGTTGGCTGTGTGTTCTGGAGGTGGGTGCGGCCTGTGGACGTCAGTGCTGGACTCACAGGTAGCCTTCCACGAATGAGGAGAACCTTTTTTGGAGGAAGGTGGGGGTGGTAATTGATTATGCTCATTAGCATCACAATCATGGTATTCACATTAGCATTTAGCCTTGAGCAAATCCATCCGGCATTACGTCAAGGTGTAGCGTTGAGCCATGCTAGCCATGTAGCCCCCAGACTCGAGCCCCACTGGTTGTAGCTGGAGGCACTGAGGAAATACAACTGCTGTAGTCTCATCTAGAACATTCTGCAAGACATTTGTCTGCAGTGGTCTTGGTGAGGGTGGGGGGGGGGGGGGGGGGGGGTGGGTGCTGAGGAGGTGATGGTGGGGGGGGGGATGTGAGAAATAAGTGGGTGAGTGGTTGAGGTGTGAAGGGGGTGAGTGTGTGAGGAGGCACACCCTTTGGACATCTTCTGCAGTCCCCTGTGCTCCTCGTCTTCCAGGAAGTTGTTCAAGTCGGAAGGGCCTCAACGGAGCATGCTCGGTACACGACTACACCGGCAGCTTCCAGGGCCAGCCGGTTCGCTTCAAGATGACCTCCGTGTGCGGCCACGTACTGAGTCTGGACTTCATAGGTGAGCTCCCTCCCTCCTTCCATCCCACGTCTTGTCGTCCCACGTGTCGGGTCATGGAATCCAAGGACACAAGTCGTGCAAATTAACAAAGAAGTGATTTTTTTTCAAAGTGAGTGATTTTCGTTTTTTTGCAGAATCTGTTAGTTGAGATCTCAGAGAAGCCTCTCCATGTTTCAGAAAACATTATCATTATCTAAATGAGATGCACATTACCACCATTGTGCTCCCCAGCCAGGAGAGAGAGGTAACTGCAAATCAACTGCAAATCTTTAGGAGGCTTTTTCTCAGTTTTAGCTTTTGTAATGTGCCTACTTTCAAATGGCCACAACCTCTCCAAATATTATCAGATTTCCATGTGTTAGACATCATTGGAAAGCTTAGAAACAACACTATCTCTGTCATTTGTGAATAACTCAAAATGCCCCAGGGATGACTTGTGTCCCTAGTTTTACATGACCTGACACGGTCATGACATGGTCCCACACCGTACGGCAGTAGCGGCTGACACTCTGCCTTCCCCCCACCCAAGGGAAATACAACAACTGGGACAAGGTGGACCCTGCGGAGCTGTTCAGTGAGGCGCCCACCGAGAAGAAGGAGGCCAACCCCAAGCTCAACATGGTCAAGTTCCTCCAGGTGACTCCTGCGCAGGCCGGCGTGGCGGGCGGACACACCCTGCTGCGGGGGGGCGGATGTTGAGTCGCTGTGTGTGCGTGTTTGTTAACTTGCTCCGGTCTTTAAGGTGGAGGCCAAGGCCTGCGACTACGTGGTTCTGTGGCTGGACTGCGACAAGGAGGGAGAGAACATCTGCTTTGAGGTGACACATTCAGACAGGAATACATGCATTTACATCATGAGTGCATGTATATAATGATGGAATATGTAGTTGATACGAATACATGAAATGAAATGAAAAATATAATGCATGTAATCCAATAATTGAAACTTGCAGTTAACTGATAAATACATTTATTTAAATAATGAAAACATCTGTTTAATTTGCAGTTTATAAACATGCACACAGTATTATTATTAATTTCACATGTGTAGTCCTGATTGCATTTTTTGTGTTTATATTTTCACCCATATTATCTCTAATATAATTCTATAATAATAAATATTATATTCAATAAATATAAATGTGACCATTGATTTCTTTAGTTTTCATTTGCTGTAGCTCTGCCGCTGCTAAACGCCTGAAGCTACACTTCTGTCCTCTGTCTCCTCTCCTCCGGGCGCTCCAGGTTCTGGACGCCATCGAGCCCGTGATGAACAAGCCGTACGGCCGCCAGCAGACCGTCTACCGCGCCAAGTTCAGCTCCATCACAGACACGGACATCTGGAAGGCCATGGAGCAGCTCGGGGAGCCCAACCGCAACGAGGCGCTGGCCGTGGACGCTCGCCAGGAACTGGACCTGCGCATCGGCTGTGCCTTCACCAGGTCGCCACCTCACCGTTAGCCCAAACTACATTACACTTCACCTGCTCCTCTGTTAGCACCTCACCGTTAGCCCAAACTACATTACACTTCACCTGCTTCTCTGTTAGCACCTCACCGTTAGCCCAAACTACATTACACTTCACCTGCTCCTCTGTTAGCACCTCACCGTTAGCCCAAACTACATTACACTTCACCTGCTCCTCTGTTAGCACCTCACCGTTAGCCCAAACTACATTACACTTCACCTGCTTCTCTGTTAGCACCTCACCGTTAGCCCAAACTACATTACACTTCACCTGCTCCTCTGTTAGCACCTCACCGTTAGCCCAAACTACATTACACTTCACCTGCTCCTCTGTTAGCACCTCACCGTTAGCCCAAACTACATTACACTTCACCTGAAACTGTTTACTGAGACATTTATTGAAGCTGCATGGAGCAAGGAGTACGGAGGGTTTACTGGAAAGAAAGTGGAGCTGGGGGTCTCTAGAGCTCCTAGATCCTGTGATGTTTTGTGTTTTTTTGGAACCCAAAATTGAATCTAAATTCAAGTCTTTTCTTTTCGTCCTGTGTGGCTGAACGACAGGTTTCAGACCAAGTACTTCCAGGGTAAATATGGAAACCTGGACTCCTCCTTGATCTCCTTCGGCCCCTGCCAGACCCCCACCCTGGGCTTCTGTGTGGAGAGACATGACAAGATCCAGTCCTTCAAGCCGGAGACCTACTGGGTGATTCAGGCCAAGGTAGGACCTTAGTCTAGACCTACTGGGTGGTCCAGGCCAAGACCCCCTAAGAAGGTGTGTGTTTGATTCTGTAAGTATATGACGGGTGCATTTGATTCTGCAGGTGTTTAAAGGGAAAGACACCCCTCTGACGCTGGACTGGGACCGGGTGAGGGTCTTCGACAGAGATGTGGGCCAGATGTTTGTGAACCTCACCAAGACCGCAAGGGATGCCCAGGTGACATTGAATAAAATATATCTACAATATAAATAACGTACACAATATGAGTTGTAGCAATGAACATTCAAACCATAAATATAAACACTGGGTCTTATATCAATGACTGCAGGAGTCAATTCTAGTCTGTGTAAGACCCTTTGATGTGTTGACCCTGTAGGTCAGTCTGTGATGTGTTGTCCCGGTAGGTCAGTCTGTGATGTGTTGTCCCGGTAGGTCAGTCTGTGATGTGTTGACCCTGTAGGTCAGTCTGTGATGTGTTGTCCCGGTAGGTCAGTCTGTGATGTGTTGTCCCTGTAGGTGGAGTCTGTCAGTAAGAAGGAGAAGGCCAAGCAGAGACCTCAGGCCCTGAACACGGTGGAGATGCTACGAGTGGCCAGCTCCTCTCTGGGTAACTCCACCCAGCTGCACCCGGTTACATTCCATACAGCTTCCTTAGGATGATGCAACATGTGCAGTACATGTTCAGTTACATGTGCAGTAACATGTTCAGTAACACGTTCACTAACATGTTAGGTTGCATGTTCAGCAGTATGTTAACCTCCTGTGTGAAGTTTTTGTTTGGTGTGTTGTGATGTTTCAGGCATGGGACCACAGCACACCATGCAGATCGCTGAGCGTCTGTACACACAGGGCTACATCAGCTATCCCCGCACGGAGACCACCCACTACCCAGAGAACTTTGACCTGAAGGGAACCCTCCAACAGCAGACCAACAACCCCATGTGGGCTAAGGAGGTCAGGACCGCTGTTCTTCTGCTCCTCCTCCTCTCTTCTCCTTCTCTACCTGTTCATCTCCTCTTCCTCCTCTCTCGCCTGCCTAGTAAAATCTACCAGTGTACCAAGCTGGTGCAACCTGTCCAGGTGAGGGCTTTATGAAACCTCTCTCCCCCAGGTGAAGGCCCTGTTGGCAGCTGGTCTCAACCGGCCCAGGAAGGGCTCTGATGCTGGAGACCACCCCCCCATCACTCCCATGAGGTCAGCTTCAGAGGCAGAGCTAGGTGAGGTCCCACAAAGTGGGTATTCATGGGTGGATGTGAGTCACTCATCGTGAAGTGCTTTGAGTGAAAACGGGTCTAAAAAGCACTTTATAAATTCAGTCCATTTACCTTTGACTATTTAGTCCCTCACCGGACTGTGTTGGCAAACTCTGTTGCAGTGCTTCACAGCCTCGGGCTCACTGAACAAGCATCTTTGGTGGGACCAGTGACACCAGAACCAGCGCTCGCTCTCGTTGTGCTTCTAGTTCCAGTATCTTACCCTCCCTCCCCCCAACAGGAAGTGATGGGTGGCGTCTGTACGAGTACATCACCCGTCACTTCATCGCCACGGTGAGCGAGGACTGTAAATACCTGCAGACCACCATAGACTTCACCATCGGTACTGAGCACTTCTCCTGCAGCGGGAAGACCCTCATCTCCCCAGGTTTTCTTCTTCTTCTCTCAAGCACACACCTCACTAACTCCCTTACTAAATCCCTCCCTCACTCACTCACTAACTCCCTCCCTCCCTCACTCTCTAAGCCCCTCCCTCACTAACTCATTAACTCCCTCACTCCTTCACTAATTCATTAACTCACTCCTTCAGTCCTCACTCCTTCACTCACTAACTCCCTCAATCACTCCCTCACTCCTTCACTAATTCACTCACTCACTAACTCCCTCAATCACTCCCTCACTCCTTCACTAATTCACTCACTCACTAACTCCCTAAACCACTCCCTCACTCCTTCACTAATTCCCTAAATCACTCCCTCACTCCTTCACTAATTCACTCCTTCACTAATTCACTCCTTCACTAATTCACTCACTCACTCCTTCACTCACTAACCCCCTCAATCACTGCCTCAACTCCTTCACTAATTCACTCAATCACTCACTCACTCACTCACTCACCCCTTCACTCACTCACTCGCTCACTCACTCACTCACTGACTCCCTCCCTTTCTCACTTACTCCCTCACTCTTCTCAGAAGCTTTTAGTTTGAGAATGGAGGAAGGGTTCCTGTAGTGACGTGTGGGTGGTTTCCTAGGTTACACCGAGGTTATGCCCTGGCAGGGCATCCCCCTGGAGGAGGCTCTGCCGGTCTGCCAGCGCGGAGACCTCTTCACCGTGGACCAGGTGAAGCTGGTGGAGAAGCAGACCGGCCCCCCAGACTACCTGACGGAGGCGGAGCTCATCACCCTGATGGAGAAACACGGCATAGGTACTGTGTGTGTGTGTGTGTGTGTGTGTGTGTGTGTGTGTGTGTGTGTGTGTGTGTGTGTGTGTGTGTGTGTGTGTGTGTGTGTGTGTGTGTGTGTGTGTGTGTGTGTGTGTGTGTGTGTGTGTGTGTGTGTGTGTGTGTGTGTGTGTGTGTGTGTGTGTGTATCCCACCTGTGGAGGAACCCTTGGCATAGGACCCAACTTTTACTGTACATTTTAGTGTACAGTAAAAGTGCTGTTCATCTCCATGTCCTGACAGGAGGTTATGTTAGGTTATGTTAGGTTACGTTGGTTAGGTTATGAACAGTTGTTGTTGCATTCTGTTCTGCTACAAAAGCAAGTCAGCATGGCTCCGCCTCCTCTCCTTCAGGTACTGACGCCAGCATTCCAGTGCACATCAACAACATCTGCCAGAGGAATTACGTCACGGTGGAGAACGGCCGCAAGCTCAAACCCACCAACCTGGGCATCGTGCTGGTGCACGGGTACTACAAGACGGGTAAGAATAACTAAAGGATGGTACATAGAGCTACAACCCAGGTACATAGAATTACAAGAAATGTACAAAGACTACAAGAGGGGTAGATAGAACTACAACCCAGGTACATAGAATTAAAGAAACATACAAAGACTACAAAGATGGGTAGATAAAACTACAACCCAGGTACATAGAATTACAAGAAACGTACAAAGACTACAAGAGGGGTAGATAGAACTACAACCCAGGTACATAGAATTACAAGAAACCTACAAAGACTACAAGATGGGTAGATAGAACTACAACCCAGGTACATAGAATTACAAGAAATGTAAAAAGACTACAAAGATGGGTAGATAGAACTACAACCCAGGTACATAGAATTACAAGAAATGTACAAAGACTACAAAGAACTACAAGACAGACGGATGAATCTTCGGCGTGGTAGCAGTAGTTACAGTAGTTCATGTTTGGGCTCCAGATGCAGAGTTGGTGCTGCCCACCATCCGCAGCGCTGTGGAGAAGCAGCTCACGCTCATCGCCGTGGGCAAGGCCAACTACCAGCAGGTGTTGCAGCACACGCTGGACATCTTCAAGAGGAAGTTCCACTACTTTGTGGACTCCATCAGCAGTGAGTGTCCCAGCCGCAGGGCCGTCCAGGGGCTGAGCCGTCACCATTGTCCTCGGTCACCAGGTGTCGGCGTCCTTGACGTCGTTTAAACACGCAGCTCCTTACTGTGTGCAGGCATGGATGAGCTCATGGAGGTGTCCTTCTCCCCGCTGGCTGACAGCGGGAAGCCCTTGTCCCGCTGTGGGAAGTGCCACCGCTTCATGAAGTACATCCAGGTAAGCAGCGCAAACCTCTAGTGCTGGAAACGTAGAAGTATACTTGAATTCCTCAGGGGAACTTCATGGTAAGAGCAGGGTAGTGCTTGGGAACCAACCCAGTTGTAGTGCCCTCGCCATGCTCATGGGCAGGGGCAGGAGGGTCCTCTTGCATGGTTGTGCTGTGGGGGAAACCGTAATATCTGTGGAAATCCCAGTCTAGTTCAACCACTACTCTAAGAACTAGTCTAGTTTAACACACACACACACACACACACACACACACACACACACACACACACACACACACACACACACACACACACACACACACACACACACACACACACACACACACACACACACACACACACACACACACTGTGTGGTGGTGGGGGGGGGGGGGGGTCCAGTCATTGACTGGTTGCTGATGTTCTGAATGGTTCTGTTCGGCCTTGCTGCTCATTAAGAGCTCATACCTGGACATCCGCCCTGTCTCATGGCTTGTTGTGAATGAATGTTTTCATGAATGAGTCATGAGGTCATTGCTAAGTGAGTCTGGTAAGTGATGGGATGGGGGCAGGGGACACCACAAGGTTGTGGCCAGTAGCTTTTAGCATCTATTAACATATACCCTTTGTTACCCTGCGCCTTTTAGCATACACAATATCAGGACAGCTCATGCTCGCAGAGAGCACTACACACTCAAGTTTTATATATATATATTTACTTGATGATTGTGCTTAAAATGTAAAGAGCTCTGAATGGCCATGTTGAAATGTTCAAATATAACATGCGTGTATAAGGAATATGAGTAATGTGTGAGAGTCAGGCCTTCTACAGACGTCATTCTCACTGGCTTCCAGTCCCAGCGTGCGGCACTGTAAAGACGTCATGATGACATCCTTCTCACTGGCTTCCAGGCCAAGCCCAGCCGCCTCCACTGCTCCCACTGTGACGAGACCTACAGCGTCCCTCAGAACGGAGTCATCAAGCTGTACAAGGAGCTGCGCTGTCCCCTGGATGACTTTGAGCTGGTGCTTTGGACCTCTGGGTCCCGGGGCAAGAGCTATCCACTGTGCCCCTACTGCTCCAGTAACCCCCCCTTCAGGGACATGAAGAAAGGTGAGACACAGCATGCTGTAAAATACTGTGTATATGTATATACATGGTACAATATAGACTATACACTGCACAATAAAAACTCGATAATGTACGCTATAATTCACATAAACTATGATATACCATACAATATATAATATATATTGTGTACTTACTACTATATACTGTATAATACATACTGTATAATATCATTTATTGTATTATAAACTTTGTTGTCCGACTTTGTATACTTTAGTATGCTGTAATATGTATTACTATGATATACTGTAATATAATGTCTAATTGACGCAACTACTCAACATACTTTGTATTATAGTCTTTAATACAATATAGAATTAATTCTCACACGCTAATTGTGTGTGTGTGTGTGTGTGTGTGTGTGTGTGTGTGTGTGTGTGTGTGTGTGTGTGTGTGTGTGTGTCTGTGTGTGTGTGTGTCTGTGTGTGTCTCCAGGGGTGGGCTGTAATGAGTGCACCCACCCGTCCTGCCAGCACTCCCTGGTGTCGCTGGGCATCGGCCAGTGTGTGGAGTGTGAGGGCGGCGTGCTGGTGCTGGACACCACCTCCGGCCCCAAGTGGCGCATGGCCTGCAACAGGTGCAACGTCCTGGTGCACTTCTTCGAGCACGCCCACCGCGTGCAGGTGAGACACGCCCCCACGCTCCGGGTTCACACCAGGACATTAGGACGCCCTCTGACCCTACCTCCCCTCCACAACATTAGGACGACCTCTGACCCTACCTCCCCTCCAGAACATTAGGACGCACTCTGACCTACCGTTAGCTTTCAGCACATTGGCATCTCAGTAACAACCAGTACAGGGGCCAGTAGAACACAGAGACATCTCAGTAACAACCAGTACAGGGGCCAGTAGAACACAGAGACAGCTCAGTAACAACCAGTACAGGGGCCAGTAGAACACAGAGACATCTCAGTAACAACCAGTACAGGGGCTGCTCACCGTGAGTCACTGGGATAACGTCCATGCTCCTGACTGCAGGCCTGAGCAGATTTGAACAGGCTTCCTTATTGGTAATTGGTGTATAGTATGTAAGTATAAATACTTACATGGCCTGAACAATACATATGTACCTAGCCAAAGCAAAGGAAAAATTCCAAAATATGAGGGATATATCTGCAATATGTCTACAATATAACTACATATACTATTCAGAGGTATAAAAAATATAAAATACAATAAAAAGTTATTAAGTTATTAACATCTCGATTGATGGTAATCTCTCTGTGTTTAAGTAATATAAATAATATTTAATATATATTGTGTACATGTATCCATAATTGCATATATTTTGCAGACATTTGTTGTATGTGTACCACCTGCTACCCCCCCCCCCCCCCCCCCGACCACCAGGTGGCAGCAGAGAGCTGTGACGCCTGCGAGGCGTCTCTGGTGGCCGTGGACTTCAACAAGACGCGCACGCCTCTCCCCGCCGGCCAGACACAACACACGGGCTGCGTGTTCTGTGACCCGGTGTTCCAGGACCTAGTGGAGCTCAAACACGCCACCATGAGGCACCCCATGCACCGCGGGGGGGCGCGGCGTGGGGGCCGGGGGAGGGGCCGCGGCCGGAGGGGGAACCCCAAAAAGCCCAAGGATAAAATGGCGGCCCTGGCAGCGTACTTTGTTTAATCGATTAATTTTTTTTACATTGTTCATTTATTACAATGTTTCATTTGTTTTACATCAGTCATTTATTACAATAATTCAATTGTTTCACATCAGCCACTTATTATAATAATTTTAATAATTATTGTAATAAATAATTCTAATAAAAGTTACAATAATTGTAACAAAAGTAACGTGTAACTACGTTAACTACAGGTAACTGTAGTTACAGACAACTATGTAACTTTACGTAACTGCGGGTCACCATTCCTACACATGGACATGAAGTCCTGTGCCTTTGTCTTCATTTACTTTTGTAAAGTCCATTCGTTTGCTAGTTTGTGTTCATGAGCATTCACAAATGCTCATCTGTTTCTGTTTCTTTGTGGATGTGTAAAGGCCAGGGCATCAACCACATTCTTCTTATTGATAACAGAAATTAAACTCTGTATCCTAATGGACTGGTGTTAATTATCAAGGGAAAGTTGTCACACACACACACACACACACACACACACACACACACACACACACACACACATGAGATCAAAGGAGCTCTAGCCTTAACATCACCCTAACAAATCAGAGGAGAAAGCAATTCTGTGGTCCTAGTGGACCAGTGGGGTGAGGGGGTCCAGGCTGTCTGTCCTGGCCCGCCCGGCCAGCAGGGGCAGCCTCGTGTTCCCCACCGAAGAAGAAGAAGACCACCATCAACAACCACTGAGCTCAGCGGGCTGCTGCTCGGAGTCTCCTGAAGACCTGCTGGTGGGTCTGGGCATAGAGGGTCCGGGTGTGGATACAGGAAGGGCTGCTGTCTGTCGAAGCGGAACGCGTCTCCACGGTCTCCTCTTCCGGGACCCCTCAGCTGCTCCCAGGGTGTCGTCTTTACTGTCTCTCCTGTCTCTACCGTTAGAGTCTCAAGGTAACTCCTCCGCTCTAAATCACTCCTTCACTTTGTTTCCGGGGGGTTTTAATGCATCGTTTGGTCAGTTAGTTTGAAACTGACGCACATAAGGGAATGATCAAATATTTGCCTTCAACTGGGAGACTCGTTAAGACTCGTCTCAGACGGTTAGGTTTTCTAGTGAAACGTTATTTAAATAACAGTGGTACCACTATATTCATCATAGTGCTTCACGGCTTTATTCATGCATTGTGACAAACGGCACACCTGTAAAACACCTGGTCACCACCAACAGTGCAGGACAACGGTACTAGGCTACTGCAGCAGCTGTTCTAGATGTTGTTCTGTCCCTCAGAAAACCAATTTTCTCGGATGGCGGAGGAGGAGGCGGTGAGGAGTTTCCTGCGGCGGTTGGGGGAGGAGTTCCCCTCGGCCCTGGGCCCAGAGGAGCCCCTCCCCCTGAGGCCCCTGAGCCGGAGGGCCGTCACTCTGGAGGAGCTGCAGGGCGAGAGCCTGGAGCTGGGACTCCGCCTGCTGGACACCTGGTGGGTACCCGGGCTCCCGCTGCATCTACAGCCTCATCTCACCTTTGTGTGCCCTAGCTCCCACTGTGTGCATGAATGCAGTCCAGAGAAGTGTGCGTTAATGTAGTGCATTAACACACATAGGTGACACATTTGGAGTCTTTACTTTAAGATGAGGCATAGTTCTCTCTGGGGGTTTACCAACTGATAAAGAAATACTCCAAATAATCCATGAATGTGCCAACTCATGTTTTCAGACAGACTTCCAGCAGACCTCGCCTGGGCCAATCACAACCCTTTAACTAAAATGCACGTTTGATATTACGACTGTACAGAGGAGCACTGACATGCCCCGCTGTTTGTTGCTCTGATTGGCTGTAGGACTGTCCAATTGGGTTGAGCGTTTCCAGAGTAATAACATTTGTAGAATGGCCTGGCGATACAATTGCATTTCTGGCCCTAAAACAACAGAAAGCTCTAGTCCCTGTCCGAACACGAAGAGGAAGTTTGGGCGTGTCCTTTTCCTGTGCCCTTCCTCAGTGCTACTTCCCGTCAGAATAACCTCATTTCCTGTCTGTGAAGTCATCATTGTTTTCCCCTGCATGCCTTCAGAGATTAGTGAAACATTCCTCATGAAGGTTTAAAAAGGCTTTCAACTAAATGTCCTGTTGGAGCTAAGTGTGTGACTCTATATACATATACTGTATGTGTGTTTGTAACATGTGTGAGTCAAGATGTGTGTGTGTGTGTGTGTGTGACATGTGTCTCTCTTTATTCATGTATGTGTGTGTCTTTATATAATGTGTGTCTTTATATCGTGTGTGTGTGTTTGTGTGTGTCAGGTCGACGCCAGCAGAGCTCTCAGCCCTCCTGTGCCAGGCAGCAGTGGCCAAGCTTCTCCAGAGTGACCTTTCACCTTTCCACTGCCCGCCTGAGACCCAGGACCAGGAGCCGGACCAGGACCAGGTTCAGTGTGAGTAGGATGTTGGATAATGTATATATACACATCTATGTATATATATATATATATATATATATATATAATGAATATGATCTACAGGCATCTCAATGTAAATGGTTCACCTGAGGCAAAAAGGCATGATCTAAATGTTGTGTTGTGAGTAGAGGAGGTGCATTAATATGTTAGTTAGAAAAGCACATCACATTACATCATCACTAGTGACCTGTAGAACCAGGACTCACCACAGACTTTGTCTGGCTGGCTTCCCCCCTAGTGTTCCAATCAGAACCCTGCCAGCGGTTCTTCCTCAACACTCTGCGGGAGGTGGGTATGGCCTGGCACCAGACTCCACCCACCTTCTCCCCAAGCTCCGCCTCCTTCGTCCCCCTCTGCTTCACCCACGCCATCAGGAACACACGGAGGAAGATGGAGGACAGACACATAGCAGTGCCCCATTTCACCCAACTGTTCAACCTCCAGGTACAGGCCCGGTCATACAGGTACACACACATACAGGCACACACATACAGGCACACATGTCTTTAGATTAATATTTAAAGATGGATATCTGTGGTCTATACATGTATATCTAAGGCTTGTAGATTAATATCTAGGGCCCATAGATCTATATCTAAGGTTTGTAGATGACGTTTCACTTGGTTTCACAAGGGTCTGTAATTTGCGATCAACCTGAGCCATCAGTAGCAGACCATTGTCTGTAAAGGTTTCAGATCAACACATGTAGACTGGCCACTGAAGACACACACACTTATATCTTATTTCTCGGCGTATACATGCCTAGACCTGGTACCTAGATACATGCCCAGACCTGGTACCTAGATACATGCCTAGACCTGGTACCTAGATACATGCCTAGACCTGGTACCTAGATACATGACCAGACCTGGTACCTAGATACAGTAAATGCCTCGACCTGGTACCTAGATAGACTTGTTAGGGCTTCGGACTTGTAACCGGAGGGTTGCCGGTTCGAACCCCGGCCAGTACGAACGGCTGAAGCGCTCTTGAACAAGGCACCTAACCCCTCACTGCTCCCCGAGCGCCGCTGTTGCTGGCAGCTCACTGCCTCGGGATTAGTGTGCTTCACCTCACTGTGTGCCTCACCATCGTGTGCTGAGTGTATTCCACTAATTCACGATTGGGTTAAATGCAGAGACCAAATTTCCCTCACGGGATCAAAAGAGTAATTCTTCTTCTTCTTAAGATACATGCCCAGACCTGATACCTAGATACATGCCCAGACCTGATACCTAGATACATGCCTAGACCTGGTACCCAGATAGATGCCCAGACCTGGTACCTAGATACATGCCTAGACCTGGTACCTAGATACAGTACATGCCTAGACCTGATACCTAGATACATGCCTAGACCTGATACCTAGATACATGCTCAGACCTGGTACCTAGACACATGCCCAGACCTGATACCTAGATACATGCCCAGACCAGGTACCTAGATACATGCCTAGACCTGGTACCTAGATACAGTAAATGCCTAGACCTGGTACCTAGATACATGCCTAGACCTGATGCCTAGATACATGCCTAGACCTGGTACCTAGATACATGCCCAGACCTGGTACCTAGATACATGCCTAGACCTGGTTCCTAGATACATGAACTAGACCTGGTACCTAGATACTTGCCCAGACCTGGTACCTAGATACATGCCTAGACCTGGTACCTAGATACTTGCCCAGACCTGGTACCTAGATACATGCCTAGACCTGGTACCTAGATACATGCCTAGACCTGGTACCTAGATACATGCCTAGACCTGGTACCTAGATACAGTACATGCCTAGACCTGGTACCTAGATACATGCCCAGACCTGATACCTAGATACAGTACATGCCTAGACCTGATACCTAGATACATGCCCAGACCTGATACCTAGATAGATGCCCAGACCTGGTACCTAGATACATGCCTAGACCTGGTACCTAGATACAGTACATGCCTAGACCTGGTACCTAGATACATGCCCAGACCTGATACCTAGATACATGCCCAGACCTGGTACCTAGATACATGCCTAGACCTGGTACCTAGATACATACCCAGATACATACCTGGTATGCTGTGCTCCCACAGGACGGCGTCGTCCGGCGGTACTACGCCGTGTTCGACGGCCACGGGGGCGTGGACGCGGCCACGTTCAGCGCCGCCCACCTGCACGTCAACCTGAGCCGACAGGCGGAGCTACGCGGCGACGCGGAAGCCGCCTTCAGGGGCGCCTTCCTCAACACCGACCGCATGTTCAGACACAAGGCGGACAGAGAGGTGGGCGCCGGGTTCTGGTTCTGGTTCTGGGGTGGAAACACGCTCTGAATAGGCCTTCACACACATGTGTTTCTGTGTCTGTTATTATGCGTTCACATAGAGGTTCATGTATGTGTTTCTGCACATGTGATATTACATATGACATGACATGACAAAGCGAACATCAGTCATTCAACCATGAAGACAGCCCAGGACGTGCAAGAGTTGTGAATGACTCGAATAAGAGAATATGTTTGTTCATATGTTTTCATATATCATATATGTGTTATACTTGTGTGCTAATACATGTGTTTCTTTGTTCTAAACATGTGTTTCTGTATATTCTATACATGTCATATAAATGTTCATATATGTGGTTCCCCATCTTCCAAGCCCTTCCACAGTAAATCCTGTGAGGAGGAGGAGGAAGATGATGAGGAGGAGGATAGTGATAATATCCAAGCTTCATCCAGGGCTCCTCCAACTCATACAATACATGGACTGCTGCTTGTCACGCGTTGACAGGAAAGGAGAGCGGGTGGCCGGGTGTTCTCCAGAGTGGAGGAGCATGGAGTTGTATTGGAGGGTTGTTTCTCCGTGCTCGTCTTGTTCACCACGCCTGTACTCCCCAGCGCCTGCGCAGCGGCAGCACGGGCGTGGCAGTGCTGATCCAGGACCAGACCCTGACCCTGGCCTGGCTGGGGGACTCTCAGGCCCTGCTGGTCTCCCAGGGGAACGTCGTCCCCCTCATGGAGCCCCACAAACCAGAGAGAGAGGTGGGCCGCCAAATACACGATGTATATATAATATATAACACATGGTATGTTTGGGCAGACTTTCGTGTCAGGACAGGACACAGACGCAGACAAGGAACTGAGAATTTGATGTCATAGTGAGCCTACACAGGCTTTATAATGCGGGCAGGCGGACAAACTGCCCCCTCTGGTGTTTGAACGCAGACTTGCCTCTGTTTAGTTGGTGTTGAACTGTGGCGCTGTTGAGTGCGTGCTGCTGTGTGGGGGCTCTGAGTGACCAGTTGTCCCGTGTGGCCCCAGGACGAGAGGCGCCGTGTGGAAGACCTGGGGGGCTGCGTGACCTTCATGGGCTGCTGGAGGGTCAACGGGACCTACGCCGTGTCTCGGGCCATAGGTCAGTCTCTCTGGGGTCCGGGAGGGTGGGGCAGGGTCGGCTGGAGGTCAGAGGGTTTGACTCCGGTTCTTTCAATCCTCCTTGTACAATCTACCTGTAGGGAACCATCAGGAAGAACACAGCAGGGGCCTCATGTACAAAGGTTGCGTACGCACACAAATGTGGCATACGTCCTTTTCCACGCTCACCTTCAGATGTATAAAACGTGAAATGACAGTGGAAATGTGCGGTGCCTCACGCCACCTTCATGGCTGGTGTACGCACGTCTCTACAGCTATTGTTCCTTTGCCCTTAGAGGTGATGCTGGGAAACTGTTAATAATGTCAAAAACACTAAGTCATCAGAGCGATGTGCACGTCAAAGATACACTTATGAACAATGAACACGCCGACGTGTTTGCAATTATATCGGTGGATATAAAAGCATACGCAATGTGATGAAGAAAATGGTATTAACAATGGCAGCGTTAGCGTAGAGGACCTTGCAAACTTTATACTGAGATACTTGTGATTAAAATGCAACAATAAAAACCATAGAGATAGCATTGAGCCTAGCTTTCCATTGTTACGTTTGATTCCGCTAATTCCTTTTCTGGTTGTCAACTGGACGGCATAGCTCAGTGGGTAGAGCGTGGGTTCCACAACTGGAGGGTTGGCGGTTCGATTCCCACTTATCTAGATTTATCTAATTGATTACGGGCATTCCTATGCACAAGTAAATCCTCGCATGGAATTTGATCATTTATCATTGTTGGCAACAGTTGCATTGCGTTGAGTTAAATAATTTGAGGTGTATTTCAAATGATTTTGTGTTCATTTGAGTACGTAAAGACAAGACAATGTGAAGGATAGTAAAAAAAAACAATGAATGTACTGATTAATATGCTATGACAGTAAAAGATTATACATGTGATCCCGCGGAATAACACTGTTCTGCAGACATATGTTGTAGCCTACTGACTAAGACCCGTACACGAACAATTAAAACAGATGGGCACCCAAGGCCATGTGCAATGGGGAGTACCGCTTCCCTAAAGCACATTCCTCTGTACGAATAAAAACCCAGAACAGACACAATGTAGGCAGAACACTAGTAGGCAGAGCATCCGTGGATACGAAGCTGGGTGTATCTCTATGCGTATTTTAGTCCTCATTCCCTCCTTTGCTCCGCAGTTTATTGAACAGATAAATCATAAAATTAAGTGAGTTAAAAGTAGTCAGATTCGAGAGTCATTCTTAAAGAACACGGCAACAATGTGATAGAAGTTGATCGTTTTACTGTGCGTAACATTTAAATTTATTTGCATATGTAAATGGAGGCGTGGACAGGGAGGAGTTTGCCACCTCTGCATGTGCGCTCATTTCCACATTGATTGGGATGTACAAAAGAAACATGCTTGGATCCATGCATACGCACACTTTGATACATCAGAATTTATTTGTGCGTACGACAGTTTCTGTGTTTTGGCGTACACCAAGTTTCAGTAGGAAATCGACGCAAGTCTTTGTAAATGAGGCCCCAGGTCTTCTAGTGTAGTGTACAGCAGCCTACCTGCCTACCCAGTGGACTGTACCAACTGGTAGGATAGATAGATAGATCAGTCTACCTGCCTACCCAGTGGACTGTACCAACTGGTAGGAGGACTCATGAGGACGTAGGAGCAGAGACCGCGGGGCTGAGGGATCCCGACCACCCTGACAGTAGGCTACGTCTCCATGGTGGATGTTCTGGAAGCATTTCTGCGTGGTGGAGCTCCGATGCTCTGAGGATGGACTACTAAAAGCACATCTTGGCTACTTTGCCCCGTGCGTTCTCACCGTGTTGTGTCATGCAGGTGGTATAAACCTGGACAAAAATAGAACTTCATTACCACGGTTGGAATTGAAAAAAAAAACAAACAAACAATAATTAAAGGCACAAAAGTTAACTCAAATAGTTGTCAATAGTTGAGAATGGTTGCTCACACTCAGAGATCCCAACTAGTGAGATGGTATGAGCGTCCTTCATGATGTGGTGTTCCTCTAGCAGAAGCGTGTTCCTCCTGCTGAACCGTGTGGTGTTCCTTCAGGGGACTTTGACCAGAAGCCGTACGTGTCTGGAGACGCTGACTGCTGCAGCCTCCAGCTGGCCGGCGGCGAGGACTACCTGCTGCTGGCGTGCGACGGCTTCTTCGACACGGTGAGCCCCGCGGAGGTGCCCCAGCTGGTGCTGGACGCTCTGGGGGCGGACGAGGGCGTGGCCGCCACAGGGGAGGGCGTGGCCCAGAAGCTGGTCGCCCAGGCCAGGGAGGCGGGCTCCAGCGACAACATCACCGTCATGGTGGTCTTCCTGCGCCCGCCCCAGCACGTCCTGGCCCAGGGGCGCTCTGCCGCGGGAGTGGCGCAGCCGGCACCGGACAACGGCGAAACCCAAGATGCATCAGGGCAGCAGGGGGGCGGAGGCTGTGCTGGGCTGACGGACCAATGAGAAAGGAGGACTGAGTCGAAAGGAGCGAGAGAGAAACCCAATGATGCCAAACTACTGCTGCAGTATTACCCAGCGAGGTGGTGCTGACGGAAGATGCTCACCTCAACGTCTTCCTCCTCTTCCTCCCTGTTCTCCCTAACTGCACCTGCACTCTATAAATCTGGGGAGTCATGAGTCCATTTTGACGCCTGCTCAGCTCACCAAGCATTGACCAGGAATCTATTACTGTTACTAACCCGGACAAGGACTGGCGCCTCATTCATGAAAACGTTCTGTTTGCAAGCCCTTTTTAAATGGCACCGCCCGGTGACATCACAAGTGGGCGTGGTTTCACGTGTAGGGGCCGGCATCCACCTCGTGTTCTTCATGAGCACCAGCATGATGAGGAGAGCTGAGAACATGTCATCCCTTCAGGAAGGCCCCGGTGTCGTCCCTCCCTCAGCGTAGCCATCACATGAGATTTGGGATTAGGTCAAACGAGAAAGGGGTTGAGAAGCCGCGATAACAAACAGGAAACGAGGTGTCGCTCGTCTGTCGCCCAGGGGAGCTGTATGGTGATATGTTGCATCGCTCTTTCGCTGAAACAAGTTGCTCGTCCGCGCCCCCCCCCCCCCCCGCATTGCATCCTATGTGGACGCGGCCCCTGCAATGAGTCCAGTCTGGAGGGCCCCCAGGTTCCCCTCAGTGTTGCACAGCACCAGCCAGTTGGGCAATTTCTGCTACAGATTCTAAATCTGATTTCTTTTGGACGATATTAATGCAAAAATCTTTGCTTTAAATGTACAAGTGTGTAAGAGGATTGTTTTTCCTAACCTTTACAGTGTTTCCCGGTCTGTGGTCACATAGGTCACTTCATAGGTCATTAAACTGAGATGCCTTCTTACAGCCACTGTGTCTTCAGGTAAAGCTTGTGTGTATTAACTTCAACTGGGTCAGTTAGACTTTCACTAATGCAAACCATTTACAACACTTTAATACAGGTTCTGCTGTGTGTTTCTTCGTTGAAGCTTCTTAAAAATATGTTATTTTGACCTCACTAAAATAAACAAGAATTAAAAAAAACTACAAGGTAATGATTTGTATTGAAATGTGTATGATGTCAAACAAAACGTGATGCCACAACTTCAGTGGAAAAAATGTTTACTTTTATTAGTTTAAAACTGTACAACATTAAAACGGTTATATACACATGGCTCATAATATCCAGCTACATTGACTGCTCAGCTTTCTGGTACATTTGGCCCATGTTGGGCCCTGATTGGTTGGCAAAGATTATAAACAATGTGTCTTCATCTGACGAGTCCCAGACCAGGTAGGTGTTCAAAGATCCAGCCTCTGATTGGTTCAATTGGTCTTTTTACTGGTGGAGAGAGTTGAAGAGATATTAGCACTTGTGTCCCTCATGAGTCGCCATACTGTTAGCCAATGAAAACACTTTATATTACACCATCTCTCTTTCTGCTCCTCCACTAGCTGCTTCTCTCCTCCTCCTCCTCCTCCACTAGCTGCCCCTCTCCTCCTGCTCCACCACTAGCCCCTGCTGCTCCTCCACAAGCTCCTACTAGCTGCTCCTCTCCTGTTCCTCTCCTGCTCCTCCAGTAGCTCATACAGCTCCCCTCTTTCTCCTCCTCTCCTGTTTCTCTCCTCCTGCCCCCCAACTCGCTGCTCCTCTCCTGTTTCTCTCCTCCTGCTCCTCCACTAGCTGCTCCTCTCCTGTTTCTCTCCTCCTGCTCCTCCACTAGCTGCTCCTCTCCTGTTTCTCTCCTCCTGCTCCTCCACTAGCTTCTGTTTCTAGTGTCCTTGGTGGTTTGATGAATGGAGGACACAGGCAGCAGTCCAGGACCAGACTCACCTCGATTTAAGGATGAGTTTGCCCAACTTAGACAGAGGGTCCACACACCGGTTGGGGTTCACTAGGAACGTCGTGTTGACTCTGGAGAACACAACACACCAGTTAGACACAATAAAGGCATTAGGCGCTCACACACCAAAGATGCGTCACGTTCAAGATGCAGTAGCATCATGAGGCAGAATGCATGCAAGCTGCGTCTCCACGGATCACTCACAAAATCTCAGCGCGGGGACAGAACGCATCGGCTGGAAACACGCGGAAATGCTTCACTTGTCTCCTGTTCATGTTGGTTGCTCCTTGGTCGTTACACCTGCAGGATGAGGTTTTCTGTAGCTGCCCTGTGGAGACCAGAGAACCGCGTCACTGAACCTCGTAGAATAAATACGGTCCATTCATGTTCAATAGCTTTTGAAATCGTCCCATTCAGAAGTAAAGTACAATCATGCATCAGAAACGGTAGCAGGATATAACATACAACACAGATTAAAAATTAAAAATTTCCAGTTTACCGTTGATATGGGAGACGAGCAGACAGAAGAGGAGACTCCAAACGGCGGTCTTCATGTTTCTACCGTTAGAGCGTTCTACCTTTACTTCAGGTTCTACCGTTAGACTGGGATCTACGGCAGCCCTTTATACCGTCCGGGCCCCGGGTGGCCGCCCCCCATGGTCCTACGTCCCTCGTTGACTTCCCGTTATCGCTCGATGAACGCTTTCGTTTTCATTTCATCAACACGTTAGAAAGTTGGCAGAAGTTACAGATGAGCGACCTGGCTAGCCGGTGGAGGTCGCTGCACCCCACTGGGCCACCCGCCACCTCCTCCATCATGGAGGAGAGGGAATGGGCCCCTTATGATATATACAGTCTATGCTTATGATGAACAATGGGCTGCTTCAAAACCCCGCGTCTTTATCGATGTCTTGAGGTTTAAAGAACCACCTGAATGCTGCCTGATAAGAAAAAATCCACACAATTTGTCTCTCTCAGGTTTTCATTTTGAATTCCCAGTAAATCCCCATGCCTACAATTATAGCCGACAGTTAGAGCCTACTGTTATGGCCTACCGTTATAGCCTACTGTTACAGTCTGCCGTTATAGCCTACCGTCAGCCTACTGTAATTTCCTAGCTTGGGTTCAATAAAGTATTTCTATTTCTATTTCTATACTGTTATGGCCTACTGTTATAGCTATACCTACTAGAGCCTGGGACTCGTATTCCCTGTGTGATAGTTAGTTAATAGTTAATAGTTTGATCATCTCATTCACTGCATGGGAAAGTTTATTCAGACCGGGCCAAATATGAACAGGGGTCAGGGGTCAGGGTTTACCAACAGCTCCGTCAATGACCTGTACAAAGGCTGTGTGTGGACGGGGGCAGCGGGCTGGTGGTCTGCAGCTCGACACAAAGCATTTCACAGGAAATCGGAACTGAAAGTATTTCACTTGGCCTCCAGAATGGCATTTCCCTAAATCCCTGGCTGACTGACTGACTTAGCGACCAACCTGTTCAGACCTGTTGTTGGAGAGATAGATTAGTGCTTTTATTTGTGATACGTGGACATGAATAGGTTGTCAGGTTTACCTGTTCCGACGGCCCACCCATCAACCCCTACAGCTGGGACAGTGAGCAGTGTGGAAGACTTTAATATCATAATAGTCCTTGATAACAGCAAAGCACACAACACCAAATCACAGTTTATTTAACGCTGAGTTTTCCTATTGTGTTGTTTTGAAACTACCAAACGTTAACCTTAGAAACAGAACACCAACAAAGGACACACACACACACACACACACACACACACACACACACACACACACACACACACACACACACACACACACACACATACACACACACACACACACACACACACACACACACACACACACACACACACACACACACACACACACACACACACACACACACACAGAGGAGCAGAACGTAGGCAATCCATCGACTGACTGGAGATCCCCAGCAGTCTGCCGAACTCCCCGCGGTCAGCTGTGAGCATGCAGAGTCTGGCGTCTCCCGGAACCCGGCCTCTGGCCCCCCCTGCTGGCCGGACCCTCGCTCAGCAGGTAGCACATGATGCACCACACGCTCTCCTCCGGCGCAATCTGCACGCCGCTCGACGTCCGGAACGCCCGCAGCGCGCATGAGCCTGCGGCATGGGTAGGTCGTACCCAGAGGTCAAAGGTCACAGGCGAGTGAGACGCCCTGCACCGGCGGTGTGCGCCTGATAGCAACAATTTACCTGCCGAGTGCTCTTGGCGAAAGTAGCCATTTTAACATTTTAAATATCTGTTATGTTATGTTAGGTTCTGATAGGTTCTGATAGGTTCTGGTACATTCTGATAAGATATGTAGGATTGTTTGTACCAAGGATGAAGTAGGCTGTGGCGCTGATGCTGAGGATGATGAGGAAGATGGTCCCCAGCCCGAGATCCCCCACACCGCAGGCGTTGGCACACGCACACGGGCTGTCCAGCCACACCTGCAGGGGCCGTGCTGCCCCGGGCTCCCCTGGGAGAACCAGGGGCGCGGTCCGGTGGGCCGCACAGCGGTAGTGTATGATGGTCATTGGGTGGTCAACATGAGCTGTGGCTGGGGAGAGGGAAAGAGAGAGAGAGACACACAGTCACAGACAGACAGACAGACAGACAGACAGACAGACAGACAGAGAGGTCAGGAATGAGCTGTGCCTGGGGAGAATGGGAGAGAGAGAGAGAGAGAGAGAGAGAGAGAGAGAGAGAGAGACAGTCAGACAGACAGATAGGTCAGGAATGAGCTGTGGCTGGGGAGAATGGGAGAGAGAGAGAGAGAGAGAGAGAGAGAGAGAGAGAGAGAGAGAGAGAGAGAGAGAGAGAGAGAGAGAGAGAGAGAGAGAGAGAGAGAGAGAGAGAGAGAGAGAGAGAGAGAGAGAGAGAGAGAGAGAGAGAGAGAGAGAGAGAGAGAGAGAGAGAGAGAGAGGCTGACCCTGCAGGTTAAAGGTCACATGGAGGAGGAGGTGGGGTGTTTCCCATGACTCTGTGTTTAAATGTTTCTGGGCTGTGAGGTCAGGAATGAGCTGTGGCTGGGGAGAGGGAGAGAGACAGAGACAGAGACACAGACACAGACAGACAGACAGACAGACAGAGGTCAGGAATGAGCTGTGGCTGGGGAGAGAGGGAGGGGGAGAGGTAAGGAGTGGCAGAAGGTCTTCATGTTCAGACAGGGTCTTACTGAAGTAGGAGACGGACAGCGTCTTGCGGCTGTCGTTGTACTGGAACACACTTCCTTCGTGGAGGCCGTAGTTCTCGTAGCGACTGATGGAGCCTGCATGTCTGGGATAGGTTAGGGGAGGTTAGGGGAGGTTGATTAGGTCAAGGTCACTTAGGTTACGTAGGTTAGTATGGTAAGTGAGGTTAGGTGTGTTACGTCAGATAGGTTTACTGGGGTTAGGTTAGTAAGGTAGGGGATGTTAGGTGTGTTAGGTTAGATAGGTTAATTACTTGGGTTAGGTTAGAACGGTAGGTGAGGTTAGGTGTGTTAGGTTAGATAGGTTAATTAGGCTACTGGGGTTAGGTTAGGTGTGTTAGGTTAGATAGGTTTATTACCTGGGTTAGGTTAGTACGGTATAGGTGAGGCTAGTTAGGCAGGTAAGGCTATGTAGGTTAGGTTAGTTAGGTGGGTTGGGTTTGGTAGGTTGGTTAGCCACGTTTGGTTAGTTTTATGTATCAAATGAGATTGGGTTGGAGTTAGTGTATATTTAAGGGTTAAGTGTTTGAAGGGAACAAAGACCACGGGAAACCAGACCATCTTTCAGGGGAAATCCAGAATTGCAAACCGAGCCAGTGAAATGTATTAGTTTAGGATGAAGGAACTGGATGTTTGTGAAAAAGGAAACAGCTACCAGTCGAACACTTTCTTCTGAAAATCAGAAGAAAGGAGAAGGAACGCTTCCAGGGAAACCCATCGGCGGAAGTAACGATGCTACCTAGTCGTGTGTGTGTGTGTGTGTGTGTGTGTGTGTGTGTGTGTGTGTGTGTGTGAGTGAGTGCTGTGCGTATGCAAGATTTTGTCTTCACAGCTGTGAGAAAGACACTCCATAAATGAGTTGTTGTGAGACAACCTTGTGGTGCTTATAACCTCATTTATAGTCGCCGTGTTTGTCACCTCAAAATGAGATCATCATTGCAACGTGTCTTGTGTGTGTTTGTGTGTGTGTGCGTGTGTGTGTGTGTGTGTGTGTGTGTGTGTGTGTGTGGTGATGGAAAATGAATCCACTGGCCTTTTTCTGCTTATCATTCTTGATAAGAGCACTCACACTTTTTGAGCACTTATACTGCATGCAAGTTATCTGATTAATGTACCTGTTTTTCTCTATCTGTTGATGCATGATTTATATACTTGTTTTACTTATGTGTGAATACCTGGGTACAGCCTAAGTGGTGGGCCTCACGTTTGACCAACACTCCCTGTCTGTTTGGGCCACGGAAGATCTCAAGGCTTTGGGAACAAGCAGACTAGTCATTTCGTCTGAAATCTCCCTGTCTCTGGGTCATCTGTGCCTTCAAAGTTGTTTACCTTACCCTATAAAAGGTGCCTGCCAACAATACTTGGGGCACACTTTTGAGAAAGCTGTATCAAGTGTTGACTTGTCAACAACTTAATTCTAAATAATTGATCTTTTGGTTTAATCTAACACCTCTGTTGATTTCATTCAGCGCTCACTGTCCTCTCCTGTGCCAGTGCCCCCTTCTGATGGGATTTGGTTTTTCCCACAACAGTGTGTGTATGTGTGTGTGTGTGTGTGTGTGTGTGTGTGTGTGTGTGTGTGTGTGTGTGTGTGTGTGTGTGTGTGTGTGTGTGTGTTTGTGTGTGTGTGTGTGTGTGCGTGTGTGTGTATGTGTGTGTGTGTGTGTGTGTGACAGTGTACTGATGACAAAACAATTATCTTTTTTTTTTTTAAATTTTTTTTTTTTACAGTTTGTTGTCTGACAGCCCGTAAAACAGGTAGCTCAGCCTGTTGGTTTGGTTCTCAATTGCCACTGGGATGGCCCAATCACATGTTTAAACCCCTCCCCCTTTGGGCTCAGCGCCTTCCTATGAAACAGCACGTCTGGCGCAGAGAGATTGCGGGCCACAAAAAGACAAAAGCCCCTAAGACAGATGCTTCCACACCCTGACCATTACGTTAGCTGCAGGACCGGGAGAACCTCACATGCCTATCTAACACCAGACACGCCCACCCCGGCGATTAGACCCGCCCCTCCCGGCCATCAGACACACCCACCTCACTATGAGACACGCGGCCACGTTGCTGCAGTCCGTCCCGGCCAGCTCCCAGGGCTCCACCAGCGGCACACACGGGCTGAAGGCCAGCACCAGGTCTTCGTCGCCGCCCCCCGACCGGCTCGGCACCGCTCTCAAGAAGCTGCCCCGGCCCCCCACTTCGTCCAGGTTGATGATGCCGGTCCCGTCCTTCATGATGCACTTGCAGCTGTTGACCCTGATGCAGCGGGTCTCCAGCGAGACCACGGCGGAGGTCTGCGTCATCATCACACACACCCACACACCTAGGAGGGACACCAGAGCCATGCCCACACCACAGGTCTGCTGGGCTGTAGTGGGCTGGTTCGGGTTGGGTCGTTTTGTCCCTCTGGGTGGTATATTCTGGTCTGGGAGGTAATGCTGGTCTGGGTGGTAGTGACGGTCTGGGTGGCATCTTCTGCTCTGGAGGTATAGTCTGGTCTGTTGTGTCGCATGGCTGATCCAGCCTCTTTCTCGCACAGCAGTGACACAGGGAAAAAGTAATTAGAGAGGAAACGCCATTCCTGGCGGTGTCATGTGGCGATGCCTGAGGTCTGAAGCTCCTGAAGGTGATGAGTAGGAACCCCCCCCACCGCCACTGCTTCCACGGTGATACATCCACATGATGTTGTATGACTATTAAAATATTGGCGTGCGCGTGGCTGAGAGTACATTCTCCTTCTGAGCGTTACCATTGTGCTCCTCTGGTGTGTTTGTCTCCAGGAGGTAGGACACACCCAGAGTATACGCTCATCCCGAGCTCCCTGACAGCTGATACCTGGCCAGGCCTGACTAACCGGCCTGGAATGCTACGCTGAACCACGGTGGTCTGAGACGCCTCACGGAAGGCGCCTCTTACTTCTGACTATCCACGGCCGGCAACATCAGCACAGAATGTAAGTTGAGTAGTTGAACTGTGGTTTGACCAACCATTATACTATGTGTGTGTGTGTGTGTATGTGTGTGTGTGTGTGTGTGTGTGTGTGTGTTGTTATTGTTCTTGTTCTACTTTGGCTTTACTGGTTAACTTTTTTGATACAATAACAGGTGGAATCACTCGTCATCATACAAGGAAGCATCACAACCTCATGCTAATTTGAGCCAGTAGTGAGGTAGTGACAGTAGATACACGTTCTGTATTAAATCAGATGGGATGCTGTTGCCCAATCCAACATAGCATACGCTAGCCACTTATTGAGTAATGTAGCACACACTAGCCACTTATGTAGTAATGTAGCATACACTAGCCACCTATGTAGTAATGTAGCATACACTAGCCCCCTATTTAATAATGTAGCATACACTAGCCACTGATTTAGTGATGTAGCATACAATAGCCTCTTAGTGAGTATTGTAGCAGATGCTAGCCACTTATGTAGCATACACTAGCCACTAATGTACCATACACCAGCCACTTATTTAGAAATCAAGCATACAATAGCCGCTTATGTAGCATACACCAGCCACTTATTTAGTAACCCCCCCCCCTGCCATGTGAACAGAGGTCAGAGGCAGAGATGCCACAGAAGAAGAAGAAGGGGATGTCTGGTGCTGCCCGACGGCGCCGCTGGTGGCAGCTGCGGCGCCAGTGGAGCATGCTGGGAGTGTTTGAAATCAACCAGGACCACGAATTCTACAGCCTCACCTGCTCCATGAAGACCGGACTACACACCGCACTCCAGAACCCCCAAGATACACCGCCACTGGTGAGAACCCCCACCGAGTGTCAAGTTTCAAGTAATTTATTATCAAATGTGCAGCATCACTTACTGTACAATGAAATGCATTGGACGAGGCCCGTTCCAACATGCAAGGAAAATCAAAGAAAAAAAAAAAAAATGCAATAAAGCACAGGAAAATAAGATTCACATATTTAAGTATGAGCAGCAATGGGGAATGAAATAAAAGCAGGAATGGAGAATGAAATGAAGTAGCATTGGAGATAATCTTCATCTTATACAGTCGGAAAAGGAGTGTGCATTGGCCGGGAATCGAACCCGGGCCTCCCGCGTGGCAGGCGAGAATTCTACCACTGATAGAAAAAAAAATCCAATAAAGCACAGGAAAATAAGATTCACATATTTAAGTATGAGCAGCAATGGGGAATGAAATAAAAGCAGGAATGGAGAATGAAATGAAGTAGCATTGGATAGAATCTTCATCTTATACAGTCGGAAAAGGAGTGTGCATTGGCCGGGAATCGAACCCGGGCCTCCCGCGTGGCAGGCGAGAATTATACCACTGAAAAAATAAATGCAATAAAGCACAGGAAAATAAGATTAACATATTTAAGTATGAGCAGCAATGGGGAATGAAATAAAAGCAGAAATGGAGAATGAAATGAAGTAGCATTGGAGAGAATCTTGATCTTATACAGTCGGAAAAGGAATGTGCATTGGCCGGGAATCGAACCCGGGCCTCCCGCGTGGCAGGCGAGAATTCTACCACTGAACCACCAATGCTTACGTAATTCTATTGTTGGGACACAGAGAGCGACATAAGGAGAGAGGGCGAGACTACCCAGTTCGGCAGTAGTACAACCAAAACAATGTAAATGTTGCACATTTAGGGTTAAGCTATTATTGTTTTATTTGGCAAAATGAATTATTATTGGTGTTAGTGAATTTAACTCATGCCCCCCACCACACAGGAACAACTGACTGCTGATTTGTTCAAAAACGTGGAAACTCAAGTCCATGAGGTGAGTTAAGCATTACAGTATTATAATCATTACAGTATTTGAAACATTACAGTACATACTGTTTCAGCTCCAGGTTGTATCGTGATTCCCTATTAATAATTATTGGTAATAATAGTATATTATTTTTTATTGAAATGATTCCCTCAAGCAGATGTGACGGGATGTTCTCTGCCTTCAGGGTTTTGAGATGCAGACGTTCTCAGGGCCAGTGTTCTCCTCCCTGAGGCGTTCTCTTGGCCTCAGCGAGGAGCACTACCGCTCCTCGCTGGCCTCAGATGCCTTCTACCTGCAGTTCATCAGCAACTCAAAGAGCAAGGCAGACTTCTTCATCAGGTAGGTAGAGCCCTCCTGGACTCCACGGGGAACGCTGAGCTGGTGATGCTACATGGATGGGACAATATGCTAAAAAGTACACAAACAGACTTCGGACAGGCCATCTCATCTGAGATAATTTTGTGTTGGCTGTTGTGTTGGAATCAGACCACACTTTTATCAGGTAAACCATCTCTAACCTGCTGTGGCTCCTCTACCCTCTTACCAATGTTTACTGGTGTTGTAGTGGCCCCTGGCCATGTCTGACTTGATTGGGGCTTAGATTCTAAAGTGTGTTATTTAAAAGCGTGTGCCAAATGAGAAGCAGTGAATGTGAGTATTGTCAGACCCTGTGAATAGGATTCCCTACACTCTGCTCTCCCTGCCTCGGAGTGAAGTCACAAACACTCAGGTGCTGGCCAGGTCCGGGCGCAGTGCTGACAGACACGCGAGCTCTCAGCCGGGAATAGAACCAGCAACCCTCGTGTTCCTTATGTCTGGTTGGTTCTCTCCCTGTAGCCACGACAAGAGGTTCTTCCTGAAGACTCAAAGCCGGCGTGAGGTGAAGTTTCTCCTGTCCAACCTGCCTCTGTATGTGGACCACCTGAACAGATACCCTCACTCCCTGCTGGTCCGCTTCCTAGGTACGTACCCCCATACCCCTCCCCCTCAACCACACTCCGACGGCCCCCATTCCTCCATGGTTTCTACTGTGATAGAAGATGGCTCTGAAGCATTTAATATGTTTCTGTTCTGAATTCAACTCTGTCTCCTTTCAGGGGTCCATAAAATCACCATCCCTAACCATACCAAGGTACCTTCATGTTTCACTCATCACTATGTCTGTAATGTCTGGCTTCTATTTTGTTCTACGGTATGCATACAGTACACTACTGTTTTCTATTGTATACCACTGTTTGAGATACTGCATACTACTGAAAACCACTGTATTCCACTGTATTGTACTATATACCACAGCATGTTCCCGTATATTATGATATACTGCTGAATAGGGCTGCATTCTACTGTATTCTACTCTCTGTCTCTCCAGAAGTACTTCATCGTCATGCAAAGTGTGTTCTTTCCTGACGAGAGGATAGACACTAGGTAGGAGCTTTACATTCTGAAACGTCTTTCATTTAACCAAAACTAAGCCCCTCTGTGTTGGTGTGTTGTTATGCTTTATTTGGTCATTAGAGGATGCTTTTATCCAAATAGACTTACAGCCAATACAGAGACAGGTCATCAAGGAGCAGGTGGGGTTAGATCAGTGGTTCTTAAAAGCTAGAAAGATAAACCTGTTTTTTTGGAATGGTTAATGACATTTTGGAAAACAATGTCATGTAAATTGTGACGTAAACTCCAACAGAGTTACAGCAGGTTCCTCAGTGGTGCAGTGGAATGTACTGTTGGTGGAGGGTTCTAGAGATCCGTGTCCGAGTCCTCGCTCAAGTGCTCTGCTTGAAACATAGACCATTGTAGAATTACATGGTTGGACACTACGTGATATGGTTTGTTCACGTTGTTGGCTCGGTGGCGCAGTGGTTAGAGCTGTTCTGGAGACGTGTGTATGACATGGGTTCGAGTCATAAGAAGAACACCCACCTTCAAAAGAGAACTTTTAACAACAATGACACGTGAATTGTAAAGTCAAGTAGAGCCTCTTGCACATTCTGAGTCGGTGTCTCTGTGGCGTAGTGGTGAGAGAGAGCTGCAACACACTGTTCTGAAGACATGGGTTAAAGTTCTGCCAAGGGTCGTGAATGTATTCATCGCAATGGGAAGAAGTGGATCTTGGTGAATGTTAGGAAGTGGTTATGAAGCCATCCCGTGTGGGGATGTCTGAATGAGCCCCTCAACCACCCTTGCAGGTGGGTGGGGGATTAAAGCCCAGAACAGGTAGGGCACAGCTCACTGAAGACACTGTGTTGTTAAAATGTATATATATATACTTATTTATTTATATACAGTATACGTAAATTCTGCCCTCCATTCCTTTTGCTAGCTGGATAGCTAGTTCACTTTGACCTAGCCAACAAAACAATATTAAACTCGAACAAGGAAATGTTGAAATTATGTTAAACTGAAACAAAGAAATACTATGAGTGTGTTTTATTTACAGTGTAGGAAATGAACAATGGAAAGGGTCAAGCAATTTCACCAAGAAAAAATCAAGAAATTGGTAGCAGTTTGTCTTTCGATTTCACTTGCAAAATCCGCGATGGGACTGAGCGCCCAAGCTTAAGTGACAATTTTATATCTCAAAATAGCTGTCAAACAAAATGGGGTCCACCTTTCAACTGATCCTCCAATCATAATGCTGAAGCTCAGCATTCAGGCCAGAATAGAATAATGTTAGAAATAAAACTAACCTTGCACCTTGCAACCTCGCATGAATCATTGCATTTTGAGGGACTAGTTTCTAATAGTAACCTAGGTAATATCATTCCGCTGCTGCTGTAGCCTACTACCAGGAAGTATAACGCTGCTGCTGAGGCACAAGGCCCTCAAAATGCAATGCCATACAAGGTTGGTTTTATTTCTAACATTATTCTATCAACACAGACATTTACATCGATAGTCTGGCATTATAATTTATTTGTCTCGGGTGCACTGTGGAGTAGGTAAGACTGTTTTTATTAGCAGGCTAGCCGAAACCGTTGACTTGCGCTAGCCTAGCACCAGCGAACTTTGCAACCAGAAGACCTGAGTGAAATTAGTTGAAAACGTCTCCAATGATGAATAACACACAGGCTAACTTGGAAATTAGGTCCTATGTCCAAAATTCCGAACTACCCCTTTATGAACCACTGGGTTAGACAGTACAGAGACAGGTAATCAAGGTATGGGTGCAGAGACAGAGACAGGTAATTTAGGAACAAGTGGGGTTAGACAGTCCAGAGGCAGGTCATTAACCAACAGGTTGAGGTAATATATACACACATATACTGTATATGTATGTATATAATGTGTCTGTCTGTGGTCTTCTAGATATGATATAAAGGGCTGTGAGCTGGGCAGGTGGACAAATCCCGCCCCGGAAGGCAGTCAGTTCATCAAGGTTCTGAAGGACAACAACTTCAAGGACCAACAGATTATACTTGGTATACGATTACTTTACTACTGTACTGTGCTAAACTACATTATATTACTATACTATTCCAAATCATACTGGCTACACTATTACTGTAGTACTGTACTCTACTTTTCTATGCTATACTATACTACAGTCGTGCGCAAACGGTGGTACTTGAGCACTCTCTGGTGGTACGCGGGGGATGTTTTGATTTTACACATTTTCACTTCAATTTTTTTTTTTTTTTATCGGAAAAATACAATGCATTATAAATACAACGTTTCAAACGAAATATGTAGCTTGAGATAATTAAAATTCTGTCTTTTAAATATTTGTTGCAAACGTGCAACAAAGCATGATTAGTAGCATGATACAACTTTTAAGTGTGTTTATTTTCCTCTGTATGACACTGAGTAGGTCTATGTGAGAGTTGTTGGACAGAGTTGTAAATGTCTGATTCAGTAAGGTAACAATTCAGGTAACAATAAATGACCACAATAAGGAATAAACGTGTCTCCTGTGTGTTTAAAGCTAATTGAGAAGGCATATATGGCTATATTTTAAAATCGGTCATCATGGGGGTACTTGGATAGCTGAATAGTTTCTCAGGTGGTACTCAGTATTGAAAGTTTGAGAACCACTGCTATACTAGATTACACTAGGTAACATGATGTCACAACATAATGTTCTATACTCTAATGTTCTGTACTATACTGTAATGTACTATCCTGTACTATACTCTACTTTTCTGTAATGTACTATACTGTAATCTGTACTATAGTGTGCTCTACTTTAGTGTACTTTACTGTAGTGTATGTGTTCTACTGTAGTGTGCTCCACTGTAGTGTACTTCACTGTGTCTGCAGGTGGTGAGAGGTCCTGGTTTGAGGAGCAGGTGGAGCTTGACAGTGTTTTTCTGCGGAGCCTCAATGTGTTGGACTACAGCCTGCTGATTGGCCGGCAGGCACTGCACCGTGACGAGCTGGACCAGAGACACTCTCTGGCCACCCTCGTCAACAGGACCACCAAGTAGGCCCGTCTCACTGGGGGGTCGGGGTGGGTCGGTTGTGTGTGTGTGTGTGTGTGTGTGTGTCTGTTTCTTTGCGCGCGCATGCATGTGTGTGTGCGTCTGTGTCTGTGCGTGCGTGAGGGTTGTGTGTGTCTGTTTCTCTTTGTATGTGTGTGCGTGCTCTCTATAATAGCAGCTGAGCAGCGGCTGGGCGCTGAGTGACCACCACTGTCCCTGCAGGTCTCTGGATCTGGACGATGGCCCCGTGGTGAAGGACCCTTCCGACAGACCATTACTGGAGAAGCAGGCGTCTTTGGACGAGGATCAGGACGGCATCCCCCTGCAGAGCCTGCGCGGAGGCGGGGCTGAGGCCGAGTTCCACGCCCGCCACCGCCGGCTTCTGCCAGACCTGAAGAACGCGGTGCACTTGGTGGACGGCGCCGACGGCCGCTACTTCCTGGGCATCATCGACGTCTTCACGGTGTATGGCTGGAGGAAGAAACTGGAACATGTGTACAAAGTGCTCCGCTTCCCCGGCCGCTCCTTCTCCACCGTCAGCCCGGCGGACTATTCACGGAGGTTCTGCCAGTGGGTGCGGCAACACACGGACTGAGCCCACGGGTCCCGCAGCAGCTTGGGTTTTAAAAGGTCTGGCATTCAGATGATTTTCTGTCCGAACCTATTCACCGTTTGGAAATGTATCCTATGAAATAAAAGAATTACAATCCCATCACTTGACTGCTTTATAATGTAACAACATCATTACACTAGAAAAGCATCCCTCCTAGTTATCCTTAGCTCTATAACAGTGATCCTAAAGCTATTTCAAGATAAACTAGAAAACGCAATTCCAAGGAATTACCATGGCATGACAATGTAAAAAGGCTGCAGTGTAAACTAGAAAATGTGTGCATAGAAATGACTGTGACCTTTCTGATCAATACTTCGCTAGCTAGCGCTAGTGAGTTTGCACTCTCATATCAAGACAACATTAACGAAAGGTTGACGACAAAATCAACTAGAGTTCAAAAATTCCATCGAGGGAAATTTCTAAAGTGCACGGGTGATACTACCGCCGTATTTCACCACCGCGTCATTGAATACAGTCTGAGCCAAGACGAGCTCAACAAAGTGAGAGATGAACTCTACTCTTACGAGTCGCTTTAATATGACAGGGTCACAAGCGGACTATACAAGCCGTCACGAACGGAGTGGTAGTTGCATGCCAAGATGCCATAGTGCGTTGAGTAATGGTGCTCCCTGACTCATCCCAAAAACAACAGTCAACAAAGTGAACGTAACGAAACAGTGAAATGCAACCCAACATTCGCCTCCAAACCCTATCAAATAGCGATAACATGTAATGACACAGAATGCCAGAATGTCGCAATGCATTCTGGGAAACACTCCCCCAACACGTTACAATATCCACGATTTCCTCAGGCAAGTACAACAACTTGAACTGATAATACAGGAAAACACAAAAACATTAACCTAATTTACACAAAATAGAAACAACATTTGTGTGTGTGTGTGTGTGTGTGTGTGTGTGTGTGTACAGGTGCTTCGCGCGATCGATACAGAGATCGCGTCACTCAATGTTATTAATTAAAATGTCAGTTTTGCAAGTACCCACACACGCAAGCACGCGCAATGTCGACAGAGACGTTGAGGTTAGGGTTAGTGTTAGGTTTACTTTACATTAACATTTAATTTGATTTGTGTACGATGACGAGAGAGAGACGGAGAGAGAGAGATCACTTTGGTAGAGAGACATACAATAACAGAGAGCGAGTGCCGGTCTCGATAAAGCCGTTAATCAGAGAAATGAAACGTTATTTCCCGATTGTTTCACAGCGGTTACATTCAGCAGGTAGACACGACCATGAACTGCACCTATCTGAATCACATTATCCAATGAAAAGTATTAGAGCTCTGTGCGTGAGCATAGCCAGGATCTAAGCCAGGACATCGCGTCTACCACCAGTTCTCCCAGCAGCAGCAGCAGCAGCGGTGTGTGTGTCTGTGTGTGCTGCGCGCGATCGATACAGAGACCGCGTCACTCAACACAGCACTTCCTGCTTTTCAGCTGGGCCATCACCATTACCATGCAAACACTATAGAATGATCCCGTAACAGAGCCATTTTCTGCCTCTGCGCTGGTCTCACATTTGGGCTTATTCTGACAAAATGGTAGCTCCTATCAGAAAAAAAGCAACACCATCATCGCCGTAAGGACTTCCCGAACGATTTGTTGTTTCTACAATGTTTATAGAGTAAATATTTCGGAGACAATCGCAAGTTTAAAACAGAGGTCCGTTCTGCTTTTCTCTGAAAATATTTGTATTGGAGTCAATGAGGCACAGACACAAACTGGCCGCACTTAGAGGCTGCTAATACGAATTCTGTAAATCTCTCCGATTTTTTGAGCACATTGTGAGAGACAGAACACGTATGTCTACAAAGTTGGAAAAAATCACGTGTGTACATTGTAAACTGTGGCCAGGAGCAGCGTGGAGAGAGATTTTTATTTTATTTTTCTGGGTCTCTCTCCACCTCTAGCTACACTCTAACCCTAATAAGGGCACGCAATACACACCCATTGTAATCTCATCATTTCTCCAAAAATGATCATGGTCATTGAACAGTGATTGATCAAAAAGTATATGACCTATCAAAACATGGAAATATACATCAAATACACAAGACTTGTTTCTACTGTTTAAAGTTTAAATGGAGTCTCTAGCTGAAAGTATGCAGGAGCAGCAGACAGCACCAATAGTCTTTATTTTTTGACCTCCTCCCATGCATTGTCTATGGGAAAATATTCACAGTTTTTTGCAAATAACGTTGTGAAAAATTAATATTATTTTAAGAAAAGTAATAGCACACCGATCACGATGAAGACGCACATTTTGATATATCATTTGTCATATGACTGGTAGCGAATCAAAATCCATCCGGAAGAGGAATAATATGAAGAAAAAAAAATCCACAGGATAACAATAGTGGCTCCACAGCTTTGCTGTAGGGCCAGTGCTCGGTGCGTTTGCCCCGTGCACTAATAAAAAGAAAAAATCCACAGGATAACAATAGTGCTCGGGGCTTTGCCCCGTGCACTAATTATTGTTGGCAATTGGGCCATTGGAAAATGGATTGTCCATCCTTGCTTGCTCATAGAAAGAGTGGCCCTACAGCAATTATTAGTGAAGTCAAGGATGTCGGTTGTGCGACTTCGATTCATGCCGCGCATTTTGGCAATGAAGGAAAGGCGAATGTGTTTCAGTTGAGGGCGGCAAAGACCGACCACGAGCATTCTAATGTACAGGATGTAAAGAGAATGGATGATAAACCTAAAGCAACAACCATGTCTAACTTTGTTCCTTTCATTACAGAGGGGTTTGTGTCAATGGTGGGAGATACTTGTACAGTGCCAGTTAAAATACTGCGTGACACAGGGGCATCGGAGAGTTTTATATGTCAATTGTCTTTGCCTTTCTCCTCTTTATCTAACACTGGGAGTTGTGTTTTGATTCAGGGAATTGGCCTTCATCCGTTTCCAGTGCCATTGCACAGAATTAAATTACAGTCTGGATTTGTGAATAGTGAAGTTATTATCGCTGTAGGTCCGACTCTGCCTGTAGATGATATTGACCTGATTATCGGAAATAATTTGGGGGGGGGATTGTGTATGGCCTGCAAAGCCATGTCCTCCTCCGGTGGTCAAATCATTAGCTACAGCATCAGCAGAGCCAGACAAATGTCTTCTAGATTTCCCAGGTGTGTTCACTGCCTGCGCTGTGCGATGGCTCGTGCGCAGACAGAGAAGCCGTCTGATGTATCTAAGACGGGTGCAGCTAAAGTGTTTGTCCCAGAGTTACCAGCACCTTTGTCTTCCAGCGAGATAATTAAGGCACAGAAGAATGACCAAAGTCTTGAGAAATTGAGTCATTTGGATGAGGGGCAACGTGATGAGTCTTAAGTTTTTAAGTCTAAAGTCTAAAGTCTTTAATTTCTGAGTTTTTTTCTTTGTTTTCGGACACGCCAACTTGCAACTTATAGAACACAACATAGATGTGGGGGGTTCAAAACCGATTCGTCAGCGATTTTATCGTGTTTCTCCAGACAAACGAAAGAGCTTGGATGAATGTGTACAATATCTACTTGATAATGGTTTAGCAAATCCATCCTATTCGAGCTGGG
>JAXIVH010000015.1:4198857-4208857 GCA_036785325.1 Urophycis tenuis
GGGGGGATCTGCAGGATGCGCCGCACCTGGATGTCGATCTCCGTGGGGCACAGGATCACCACGTAGTAGTCCTACAACACACAGAACACAGGATCACCAGGAAGTAGTCCTACAACACACAGAACACAGGATCACCACGTAGTAGTCCTACAACACACAGAACACAGGATCACCAGGGAGTAGTCCTACAACACACAGAACACAGGATCACCAGGGAGTAGTCCTTACAACACACAGAACACAGGATCACCAGGGAGTAGTCCTACAACACACAGAACACAGGATCACCAGGGACTAAGTCCTACAACACACAGAACACAGGATCACCAGGGAGTAGTCCTACAACACACAGAACACAGGATCACCAGGGACTAGTCCTACAACACACAGAACACAGGATCACCAGGGAGTAGTCCTACGACACACAGAACACAGGATCACCTCCTAGTAGTCCTACAACACACAGAACACAGGGACACCACATAGTAGTCTTACCACACACAGAACACAGGATCACCTCCTACTACACACAGAACACAGGATCACCACGTAGTAGTCCTACAACACACCGAACACAGGATCACCTCCTACTACACACAGAACACAGGATCACCACGTAGTAGTTCTACAACACACCGAACACAGGATCACCTCCTACTACACACAGAACACAGGATCACCACGTAGTAGTCCTACAACACACCGAACACAGGATCACCTCCTACTACACACAGAACACAGGATCACCACGTAGTAGTCCTAAAACACACAGAACACAGGATCACCTCCTAGTAGTCCTACAACACACAACACAGGATCACCACGTAGTAGTCCTACAACACTCAGAACAAAGGATCACCACATAGTAGTCCTACCACACACAGAACACAGGATCACCACATAGTAGTCCTACAACACACAGAACAAAGGATCACCACGTAGTAGTCCTACAACAGACAGAACACAGTATGACCTACAACACACAGAACACAGGATCACCTCCTAGTAGTCCTACTGTATGACTTTTGACAAATATCCATCTCAAATTTAAAAAAAAAATAGGGGGTCAGAAGATCTAGCACCCCTCCCAATCTCCCACGGACAGCATGAGTCCACAGATGGAGAACCAGGGGCCCAGCGGGCCGCTGTGAAGCCTACCTGTAACCTTGGGAAGCCTACCTGTAACCTTGGGAAGCCTACCTGTAACCTTGGGAAGCCTACCTGTAACCTTGGGAAGCCTACCTGTAACCTTGGGTGGGCGTAGAACTCGTTGAGGAAGTCCATGAGCAGGTCTATCTTCAGAGAGCTGACACACAGCACCACGTGCTTCTCTGTCTGGGCGCGGTGGCGACTGTAGTTCCCCCCGGACTTCTGTCTCTCCATCCACAGGTAGGCCAGCTCCTCAAACTACAACGATAACCATAATATCACAATGTAAACCGTTTGAACAAATTGTCATTGAGGACAGCCAGACAGCTGTACCATGAACATGTGACTGCATTATTTCCCCCGTTGACTCTTAAGCAACATTAAGTCACCCAAGTTCCATAAATATATGTATAATACATATAATACATACAAATATTATATATAAAAATGCACCTAAAAAAAGTTGTAATTTGCATATTTCATATTTCATGATGCACTTTTACTATAATTATAATACAAAAATAAAATATAACAAATATATGTGTGTTGTATCATAATAACATAAAAGAAAATATTATATAATATTACATCATATTACTTGATGTGAAATGTATTTTTAGGTTCTGCAATCCATCAGGCCCGCCTTATCCCAGTGGCTCCATTAACTCCTTCATCAAATATGTTTCTCTCATTTTAATATCGCCCAAACGCTCTCATCACTCCTCTATTGAAGCCGTGTGCCTTTAGGGATCCATAAAGTTGTTATTATACTGTTTGATCATCATCATCCACCTCTTCCTCCTCTTCATCATCATCATCATCATCACATCATCACATCATATACTCATCAAGTCATTATCACATCATCAACAACACATCATCATCATCATCATCACATCATCATCATCATGATCATCAACTCATCATCATCATCATCACCATCCCACCATCCTCATGATCATCATCATCATCATCATTATCATCATCATTAACATCCTCACGATCACATCATCACCATCCCACCATCCTCATGATCACATCATCATCACATTGTCATCATCGTCATCACCTGCAGTGGGAGAACCACGAGGGCCACACAGATGAGGAAGACCACCAGGAGCTGGGAGGGCCAGATCTGGGGCGTGACGTCTCCGTAGCCCACGGTGGAGAAGGTGACGATGCAGAAGTAGAAGGACTTGAAGAGGGACAGGTTCTTCCCCGCGCGCTCCAGGTGCTGGATGCCACAAGCCCTGAGGGGGAGGGCCCAGGTCAGTTTGGAGGAAAAGTGCTCCATTTATTTTGTTATTGATGGTGCTGTGAAAATTATTATTATTAAGAATTGGTATTTTTTGTAGCACTAATACTCCTACTATCTCTAGAAATAATTTAATAATAAAACTAGAAGTACTTATAATAACAATGAACATATGAATACATAAATGGTTGTTATTAGTGTTGACATTTGTGAGGAAGGTTAACAGAGATTTAGAGTGCGTGCCGTCTGACCTACCAATCCAATTCTCCATTTGTCAGAGCTGGTGTGTGAGAAAATCTCTCCGATTCACAGCTCGTGCTCCAGATAATTACCATTGATTTCTGAATCAATAGTGTGTCTATCTTCTGGAGGATTCTTTGGCCCTTTCAACATATTTTATGGCAGGGTAGCATTGGAATCCCATCCTGAGTTTTAAAACAACTCTGGATGGCCGAAAGTCGATGCATTTTGCGTCTAAGAAAGTAGATCTTATTGATGAGCATCACTGGGCTCATCATGTGAACTCGTTCCTACGAGGTCTCACACTCCTACGAGTAGGGCTGTCACACCACTACGAGCTGGTCTGTCACACTCCTACGAGTAGGGCTGTCACACCACTACGAGCTGGTCTGTCACACTCCTACGAGTAGGGCTGTCACACCACTACGAGCTGGTCTGTCACACTCCTACGAGTAGGGCTGTCACACCACTACCAGCAAGTCTGTCACACTCCTACGAGTAGGGCTGTCACACCACTACGAGCTGGTCTGTCACACTCCTACGAGTAGGGCTGTCACACCACTACGAGCTGGTCTGTCACACTCCTACGAGTAGGGCTGTCACACCACTACGAGCTGGTCTGTCACACTCCTACGAGTAGGGCTGTCACACCACTACCAGCAAGTCTGTCACACTCCTACGAGTAGGGCTGTCACACCACTACCAGCAGGTCTGTCACACTCCAACGAGTAGTAATGAGTGAGACTACTGTGAGTAGGCTTGCAGACTGTGGGGAACAGCGAGGAGGGCGGGGCTAAAGACTCACCCGGTGAACACCAAACACAGCAGGGTGCATATGAGGATGAGCACCTGGTTGAACATGGCCGAGTGGGTCCTCTGGATGGCCCGGTGCAGGTCGTTCTGGGGGCAGGAGAGAGAGACAGGTTTGTACACACACACACACACACACACATGCAAACACACACACACACACACACACACACACACACACACACACACACACACACACACACACCGGCCTACCACTCTGCTGACTCAGGGGCTCTGCTAGACCATCAGAGTGCTCTTATTAACAACTTTAACAGACAGCATTAACAGAAAGACAGACAGTAAGTGAGACAGGGAGTGAGAAAGAGACAGATAGAGACAGGTCCAGACAGATATATAGATAGATGTACAGCCTCACAGACACACACACACACAACCTTCTTGGCACAGAATAGAGACAAGTTGTGAAACACATCGCGTCACCACTCTGGTTATGTTGTACCTTATACACCCCCCCCCCCCCCCCCCCCCCCCCACCCCACCCCCTCCCTGGCCCTGAACCGCACCATCTGCTGAAACCACGTTGGCACGCGGACCGCCCGCTCCGTTCAGCTGTTCACCACAACTCAGAGCTCCGTCCGCTCCAACCCCCGGTACTAATGGTCCAGCATGGACACTTCATTCACAGCAAAACCACCTGACTGTCTGCGGGGATGGGGATTAAACACAAACCACTTCCCTTTGCAGTACACACTATGTACACAGTATATATATATATATATATATATATATATATATATATATATATATATATATAAATATATATACTGTGTACATAGTGTGTATGTATATATATTGAATGAAGTTGGAAAGGTTCATGTAGTTATGAAGTTATGCATTTAGAAGAACGCTGGATTCAGAATGGTTCCCTATTCATTATATGGTCGATGTTGTGCAGCATCGACCATATATTTAATAGGGGGAACAACTGGAGTGATCCCTGCCACAGACGAGTTGTAAAAGGCAGGTCATACTGGCGGGTTTCCTGTGGACTTACGATCATGTTCTCCAGGGCACATTTGGCGAGCCAGCAGTTTAGGAACACTGGAACAAATATGTCTCTTAGGGGAGACCAGAAGATCTGGAGGAGAACATAGCGGGTTAAACAAACCAAATGATGACCAGGATCAACATCAACATGTTATCATCACATGACCCTGGACTCACCAACCTTTGTTGATCCATCTGTCCATCGTTCCATCCATCCATTCATCCATATATCAAATCATGCCTCCGTCTATACATCCGTCTATTATCCATTCATCAAATCATCAATCATCTATCAGCCATCATAAGACTACAGTATACGTGAAGCAATGAGCTTCACTATAAGAGTAATTGACAGGGGAAATGTAGCAGTTATGTATTATATGATAAACTTACTGTGATTATAAATGGCACTGAATTGATCATCTCTAGTATGAAGGACATCTGGAAGATTTGTTCCCAAATATTCCCCTGGAAAGACCACAACATGACGGGACAATGAGAGTAAGTCCGCAAACAGCAACGGGATCAAAAACTGTAAAACCTCTTCATAGCATTTCATACAAAAGTGAGCCAATGAGTACCGAGCTTCATGACCCAGAACTGTGTGTTTCATGGACCACAGGGGGACAAGGTGAGAACTCGAATGGAGGCCATATATAATTCATTGAGTGTGCCTATTTGCTGATGCGTTAACTCGTCCCTCTGTTGGAAGAGTTCCACTCCGTGACTGAACAGAATCGGGGTTTGCATAAGGGCTTGGCAACATGCATGTAAACACACAGCCTTGGCGCCGTCTATACGTGAACTGCATAGATGAAGGACAATCAGGGCTTTGGCCATCCCATTCACAATTGTTCAAAGATTAACATTCAACAAACAAATATCAACAGAATAAAAACAGAAGCAAACATATGGTATTATGCTTAATACCAGTGGTATACTTGAGATACTTGAGAATACTTTCCCCATAGAAGGATGGGGTAAACTGGACAGTGTGAGCTAACTGTACACTGGACAGAGGGAGCTAACTGTACACTGGACAGTGGGAGCTAACTGTACACTGGACAGAGGGAGCTAACTGTACACTGGACAGTGGGAGCTAACTGTACACTGGACAGTGTGAGCTAACTGTAAACTGGACAGAGGGAGCTAACTGTACACTGGACAGTGTGAGCTAACTGTAAACTGGACAGAGGGAGCTAACTGTACACTGGACAGTGGGAGCTAACTGTACACTGGACAGTGGGAGCTAACTGTACACTGGACAGAGGGAGCTAACTGTACACTGGACAGTGTGAGCTAACTGTACACTGGACAGTGGGAGCTAACTGTACGATGGACAGGGTGTATTGGACAGCTTTCAGTGTATTACAGTTCTGGGTTCCCTGCAGACAAGGAAAGGGAAGAACTGATACACATGAGTTTGGATAAAAGCCACAAATAAAAGGAGTCTGTTAAATGTTCCAGCTGGACCTCAATCATCGGGTAAAAATCCTCAATCATTTTGTTCAGACTGTGATATTATATACAGACCCAATATTGAATAATGTCTAATCCAATAACAATTCACACTGGGATTGGATTTCATAACAAATGTCTGGACAAGAAATGTGATACGCAGGGTGGATAGCGGCCAGACACCTGACCTCAGCACAGCAGTAGAACTTATACTGCACTTCATGCAGTTTATCAGCGTATTATATTTAGCTGGAATACGCAATCCAAAGACAGGTCTGGAGTCTTACGCATAATCTGCACGCCACCGAAAAAAAACAAAGGCGATTCGGACGTAACTCCCATCCACAGACAGGACACCACTATTGATCTGACGGGGCGTGAGGCTGCTGGCTGTCCCGCTGCAGGGGGAGAACCTGCGGCTGAAGCAGGGCGCTCCAAAGGCCACGGTGGGCCAGCGACCCCTCCCTGCGGCTCACCTTGTAGCTGAGGTACGTAATCAGCATGGTCTCCAGGAAGCTGATCAGGGCCACGGTGACCTGGAGGGGGGGGGGGGGAGACATGAGGTCAGAGAGGGAAGCTTCAGTGTGTGAGGCGGGGGGCACGTCGGGGGGCTGTCTGGGAGTGTCTTGTGGCGTTCCTCTCACCTGAATCGCCCAAACGGACTGCCGTCTTTTCACCCAAAAGATCAACTCCCTGGGAAAAAAAAGAAAGAAAAAAAGACAACGGTTGGCTTAGGTCAAAGGTGAAGGGTGAGAAATGTCAAGGGTAGTGGCGAGGAGTCGGGGGACTCACCAGTTGATATCATCTGAAGGGTCCGCCGTGCTGCTGGTGTTGCTGCAGCTGCTGCAGTTACCGCTGGGTAGAAAAAAACCCATGAGCCAACTCTGTGAAGGTTGTGTGTGTGTGTGTGTGTGTGTGTGTGTGGTGTTTGTTCCTCTGTGTGTGTGTGAGACATTCCCCTCAGAGGATAAGTTGCGTCAGTGATTGGGTTCCTGTGTGGAACCGTCTTCAATGAGAGCGCTGAGTGATGTGACACACGCTGTAGAAGTGTGGTACATTTGGACCAATACTAGACCACCGAGCATCCACTTCATTTAGAAGATGTCTGTTTTTGATCCATGACGGATGTCTCACCAGCCGGCCTCGTGGCTGTGCTGTGGAGGGGTCTCCAGGTAGACCCTCAGAACGTACAGGGCGCAGGTCAGCAGCTTCAGAGACAGGTTGAACAGTCGTATTCTCAAACCTTTCAGAGGAACGCAGAACAGAACAGAGTGACAAACAGGGTTGCCGTGAGGCTCCGCTACACTCTCAGGTGGACACACTAATAATGGATCCTCTTTCCAGTGTCCGTTTCCCCCGACGGCAGCAGAAACATTTTTTTCACGGGTCGGGTGAAGACGGCGAGATGTCACCGCAGCGTTTCCGCTGCACCGTCGCTCCGCGGTGAGGAGAAACGCTGTCTCGCCTCCCGCTGTCACTCACCGGCACGTGCGTGTGAAACAAAACACAAGCCAAACCCTCCCTGCCGTAAGTTCCCAGGGCGTCGACGTGGAGGGGGAGGCCAGCGGCAGCAGAAGGACCCTGAGTGGGACGTCGGGGGCTGAACTTTGTCACCTTTCACTGGTGACAAGTGGGCTGTGCGCTGCCATCAGAAGGTCTTTTCAGTGCTGCTGGTTCATAAAGCCACTCAAGCCCTTCAAGACGCCACTGCGCTCAGCCGTGAGTCACAGGGTTCAGTGTTGCCTTGGCAGCGTCTGTTGAGCACTGAGCCTTTCAACTCAAATCATAACCACTCTTAACCCCCCAACCCTACCGTCTACTCTATCATCTAACCCTACCATCTACTCTATCAACTAAACCTAACATCAACTCCATCATCTAATCCTAACACCTGCTCTATCATCTAACCCTAACATCTACTCCATCATCTAACCCTAACATCTACTCCATCATCTAACCCTAACATCAACTCCATCATCTAACCCTAACATCTACTCCATCATCTAACCCTAACATCTACTCCATCATCTAACCCTAACATCAACTCCATCATCTAACCCTAACATCTACTCCATCATCTAACCCTAACATCTACTCCTTTCTCACGGAAAACTCACAGAGCAGTTGAACCAGTCGTGGTCTGGGATCTGTGCTCTTTCTCTTGCAAGCGTTTTCACAGAAGCAATGCGTTGATATTGCAGGCCGCCATTGTCTCAGCATGTGTGTGGGCAGTACTGTGTCATATATGTAGGGAACAGCCAAGGGTGCCAGCTCCCCTTCAGGGAACACACACAGCCAATGGATCCAGAATAGGTTCAATAAATGGTGGAGGCAAAATGCTGTTTATGGAGGACAATTACACAAGTGGTTGCACAGACTTCCTATTTACCGCAATGCAGTTACAAGTCTGGGCCACTGGGTGGTGCTGTCTTAATTGTCTAAAGGTTACCCTTCCAATCCACAAAGGAAAATCACTACTGACATGATCTCTTCAGAGACAACGAGAGTATATGTGACCTGACAGGGCACAACAATAAGCCCTCGCAGGGTTAGCCTGTCAGGTTAGCCTGTCAGGTTAGCTTCTAGCCAGGTGGGACTTCAATTTAGCTGTCACTGTCTCTGTGCGTGTGTGTGTGGGTGTATATATATAATATTCTTACTTTCAAGATCTTGAAGAAGTATGCATATATAATAACATACATTGAATAACAGTACATTGAACAGTTCATATGTGACACAGTATGCGTTTTTAGTCGTAATTTAAAGGTGGAGACAGAGTCAGAAGTGTGAATGTCTGGTGGGAGAGATCTCCATATATATATATATATATATACATACGTAAATATATAGTGTAGTATATGTAGTATGTATAGCTCCTTACTTGATCTTTGGTTCTTGATGAAGAACAGCTTCAGACGCTCCTTGAAGGTATTCTCATTCACGTAGAACTCCACCTGCACCCTGCAGAGACACAGTGATAATAACACACTGCAGACACACACACACACAGTGAGTCCTGTTACCATACAGACACACACACACATACACACCATACACACACACACACACACACACACACACCACTCATACACACCACACACACACCATACACAAACACACGCGCACACACACACATGCACACACACACACACACACACACACACACACACATACCACACACACATGCGCGCACACACACACACACACACACACACACACACACACACACACACACACGAGGAGGGTAATCCTGAAGGTGGACATTAAAGAGGCATCATAAATACGTTGGTCCCAGTTCAGTGTAGCGCATCCTTGGTGCGTCCATGAGGCTTGAGAGGCAGTGAACCCACTGGTTCTGCACCTCACCATCGCTCAGCACACATCCCCTCCAGTCTCTTTGTTGTGGTTCCGTCATCGTCACGTGGCTATCAGGTATGTGCAGTCTTTACTGTCGTTGGTTGTGAGCAGGAAATCATCCAATTATTACTAAACTAAATGAAGGGCTTGAGTGCAGTGAGTCACTGCATCGCAAACCCCGGCCTCAAGGCGCTGGCATCCTGTCGCTGTGCATCTCCTGCCAGTGCCGCTGCAACCCCCATTCTGATCCTCTGCTAGGAGCTCTGACTGGAGCTCCAGCCTCCTGACCGTTCACAGGTCTTTGTTTATGGACTAAATAATAACAATGAAATGTGTTCCCACAGCCTGAGGCGCTGGCCTCAGGCGGTGTGATAGGTGATAGGTGTAATAATGCAGAGCCATCCTGTCCACCAGATTGATGATAGAGAGACTTTATGCTTTTAATATGTGATTAATATGTCGTTATGTAATGTTAACAACACCACGTGGTAACATACATCAGAATGCCAGACAAAGAACACCACTGTATGCATGTACCATGATCGGATGAATAAAGGAGCTTAAACATGTTTACATGTTACATGTTACATGTTACATTGTTTAACCAGCTTATATTTCACACCATTTCACAGGACAAAGAAAGAAGAGAACGGAAGTCTCTTTATTGGAAAACTACATTTGCTCAACTGTATTCAATTGAGCAAATTGAATACCATGAAAACC
>JAXIVH010000015.1:4211357-4223857 GCA_036785325.1 Urophycis tenuis
TGGGTTCCCCTGTGCTGTGGGTCTGCTAAATGGCCGAAATGTAAATGGGCACCGCGACCACCGTGGCCATTTACATTTCGGCCATTTAGCAGACGCTTTTATTCAAAGCGACTTGCAAAAAGTACATTTGTCAGAAGCCACAGGCCACATCCAATACCTCACTTTCAATGTTTCTGGAGCGGCCTACACATCATTTCAGCCTACACGTCTGACAACGGATATCCACTGATCTCATAGAGCAGCGATTAGTGTCTTTGGTGATTACAGGAGCAGAGTGGAGTAGACTGCACTTCAGCATTGCCAAAGTGAACAAAGCCTTGAGTCAGCACGTGTGTGTGTTACAAAGCCATTCACTCAGACTGACAGAAGAGCCGCACATGTTGTGTGAGCCCCGACTCTGCTGGGTTAGCCCGGCATTTGTATCTCTCTCTCCCTCCCCAAGGACCCCCTGCCGGGGGGGGAAGAGGAGGACATCCTGGAGGCCTAACATGCATGATGTCCAACAACACAGTGATGGGAGAACACTGCAGGGGGTGACCTGCATCTTTCACACGGGTCCTCATGAAAAGTGCAGGGAAACAAGAGGATGAGAGAGGTGAGGATGACATGGGAGTCTCACAGGATCCCTGCGTCCCTCAGCCTCACGCTCCGCCCATCTTTGTGATGCTGTCGAGATCCTTCAACATTCTTCAAGCTCTCTAACATGACGGCCAGGGATTAGAGCACATCACCCCCCCTTTCTTCCTCATATATTAACCTGACCTTAACACATGACACTAACACATACATTTCCTCTTGTTTTAGGGAGGGATGTGACATGCACATTAAGTTAAGAGGAGAACTCTCATTGAGGTGGGAGGAGAACGTCCTCCTCGTCGTCTGTTGGGCCTCATGTGGCGACCCTGAGATGAACACACAAACCTGGAAAAGGACCATTTCTACTGGCTTCATGCTGTAATGCACAGCTAACATAGCCTACCAGCCTACTGCCCAGGTAGGCTATGAGTCAACCCGATTGTGTTTGGATGTGAATGACAAAAACATCACAAGTGTCAGTGTCAGGGAAACTTCCAATACAAAACGATAACATCCATCAGACCCAAATCATAGGAGGCGTGTGTCAGGGTGCACGGTTCGATTCCCGTTGCCATGCCATGCGAGCACGATGCAGCCGGGGACTTACTGGGCATTGGTGGAGTCCATGCTGTACTCCTCCTGGTACCTGAAACAGCACACAGGTGGACCGAGACACACACGTTAGGAGGAAGAGAGAGGAGAGAGAGACAGAGAGAGACACATATTAGGAGGGAGAGAGAGGAGAGAGACACACAGAGAGACAGACACACGTTAGGAGGGAGAGAGAGGAGAGAGAGACATACATGTTAGGAGGGAGAGAGAGGAGAGAGAGACATACATGTTAGGAGGGAGAGAGAGAGGAGAGAGATACACAGAGAGACACACGTTAGGAGGGAGAGAGAGGAGAGAGACACACAGAGAGACACATGTTAGGAGGAAGAGACAGGAGAGAGACACACAGAGAGACACTTTAGGAGAGAGAGAGACATACATGTTAGGAGGGAGAGAGAGAGGAGAGAGAGAACATTAGGAAGGAGAGAGACAGAGAAAGGCAAAGAGACAGCGCTAGAGACAGAGAGAGAGACAGAGAGAGGGACAGAGAGAGGGACAGAGAGAGTGACAGAGAGAGAGACAGAGAGAGACAGAGAGGGAGACAGAGAGAGGGACAGAGAGAGAAGGAGACAGAGAGAGGAGGCAGGGGGAGGACAGGCTGAGAGGAACAGCATGAAGAAGGCATGCAGGACACATGGGCAGGGTTAGTCTCACCTCCATCACAACACGGAGGTGACAGGAGAACCAATGGAGCGATCTGAATGCAAACCACAAACTCACTGGACACGCCCCTCTCATAATGAGATCTCACCAAAGCCTACAGAGGCAAGGCTCACTGGATGCACTGCAGCGAGTGAAGACCAGTCTGAGTCCAACATGAGGGAACTAAACGCTATGTTTTATGAGGATGAAGGGGGGATGGTTTCTGCGGTCCGTACGACAGTGACCTAAAACAGTGAGAGGTGGGAAAATAAGCAAATCTATCTAAACGCTCATTTAGTCCAACATGTGAAATGACTCTTCAAACTAACCGTTGTGCATTTTCTCATTGCCGTTTGCATGAAAAACTGTTGCGATTCAACCGACGATTGGTAATGAAGACCGATGCCACCTCAGATCCAGTGTACGAGCGCTACTCGCCTTCAGCAAAGTTACATAGATGAACAGTTTCCGAATGAATCCCGACAGCCACTTAAACAGAGATGAATGGGCTGGAGGGGATGTCCATTAGGAGCTGGGAGTGGATTGTAACGGGCCTGTGGAGGGCGGGGGGGGGGGGGGGCTTATTTTTGTAAACACATTAGGGGAGAAGCTTGCGTGACACTCCAAAACCACAAGACTATAGGAGCGGCTATCAGGGAGGAACCACAGGTGGCCAGGGAGGAGCAGTGGGTGGAGAAGCTTCATCAAGGAATCCTCCACCCACCATGCCATGGGTGGTGGAGGATTTAATGATTATACGTAGAATAACGGAGACAATAAGTCACGTTCAGTTTCAAATAACAGGAGACGTTTTGTTGAGATAGGTATGGAACTTAATAACCACTGGATCAATTGCAGATCTATATTACCTGCAATGTATAATGTCTTTAATGAGTCTATAGTCATAGTTTCTATTACATACATAATATGTACTTGTAATAGAGATGCATCTGTTTAATCCACACCCTCTAAACCTAGTCTTCCTCAATGTTATTTGTTATCTGAACATTGAGATTCCACTAACACTTCCCAGTAGACCACATTGTGGTATATATGTACACCCCCCCCCCCCCCCCCCCCCCCCCCCCCCCCCCACACACACACACACACACACACACACACACACACACACTTGGAACTCCTTAGCATACATTGAGTCTGGTTGTCTGGCAACGCATTTCAAATTCTGAAGAGCTATAAATGTGCTATCTTTAGCATCTGCTGATGTTCTATTAACATCCATTAACTGCACGTTGATGAGGTGCAGTAGGATTTCACCCACACCCACACACACATGCACTCAAACACACACACGCACACACACATACACACACACACAAACACATACACAGACACGCTATACACAAACACCCCATTACACGCACTACATGGAGCATGTCAACTACACGTCTGCTGAGACAACCCAGGGACATCCTGTGTAGGGGGCAGTCCTGTCATCCACGTACTCTGCATCCCTAGCAGTACTCTGCATTACCTGTTCCAGGAGACAAGGCGAGAGACAGTCAGCAGTAAAATCCCCCTCACCTTGTGGTGTTCGACCTCCAACAGCACACATAAGGTGAGTGTGAAAGCGCTCAGAGCAGCAGGATGGATACTCCGTCAGAGGAAGCCTCAACTCACAGCACTCGCTCACTACTCTGACCATTAGTCCTTGAAGAACGACTACATCTACAGATGTCACATGGGTCTGCAGTACTTTCAAGGATGGCTGGGATTTGTAGTCCTTTCTTTCTTAAACCAACTTCCTCCTTCCTCTGACCCCTAGCCCTCTTCAAACCTGCACCCTTCCATGTCAACTACCAATCCCATTCAGTAGCATCTATGTCGATATCCTACCTGTCCTTACTTCACCTACCAGCGTAGGATCCTCAGCCGTGGCGCGTTGCTGGATGAGCACAGCATCAGATGGGCTTCGTCTCACGTCTGTAGCTGCTATCAACTGTTGCTTTGGACTTTGGACTCCATATATACCCTGGCAACTGGTCATAATGACTGGATCATAATGGTTCATGAATACTGAATGCAGTTCAATATTCAGGCCAGTTCAGCGCAAGCAATAACTCATGTTGAATTACCTAATGCACTCTGAGCAGCATTAAGAGGTGTGTGCAGTAATCATTTGATTATCTTGTACAGAAGTGCTTCCTGCCATGCACAGATTCACACCCACGCCAGGCACTCAATGGACATCTCTGAAGCTGCAGCACGTGCCGATTATTCAAGCCGTGAAAACTTTGTTCAGAGTATCGGGAAGATAACGGCAGGCTTCATCTACTCATCCCAGTGAGGAGGCGATGCCGCGCAGCTTGTGCTTCCAATTTCCCAAACTACAGATTTAACACCCTGCATTAAATCAAAGCTCCTCCAATCAAAAGCCAAGCGTAATGGCATCACGAAACCAGGGCACTATAAATACACACAACACACGCATGCAAAACAAGATGATCTGCGGCTCTATGAACAGAACAGAAGCAAATTATGTGTGTGTGTGTGTGTGTGTGTGTGTGTGTGTGTGTGTGTGTGTGTGTGTGTGTGTGTGTGTGTGTGTGTGTGCGTGCGTGCTTGTGTGTGTGTGTGTGTCACAGACAGAGCTGCTCTGGATTTATGATGGATTGTGCCAAAATACATATTGATGCTGTTGTATTATTATATTATACTGGAAATGTACTGATGCTTAACAGGTGTCTGTATGGACGGAACATCGAAGAGCATTTTATTGGCAAAGAATGTAAATGTTATTCAAACGTGCGACTTGATTGCTTTGCCATGTTTCAGCTCGGTGAATACTTGGTGAATACTTGAGAGAATGTGGTTTTATTAGTAGTTCAGCTGTAGTTTTATTAGTAGTTCAGAAAGCAGTTTCAGGGAAAAAAAAGGGTGAAATCCAAAGCACAATGTGGAAGAAGAGCCGTCAGACAATGTGAAGTCTTCTTCATTTTCTATAATAAGCATCCCCTGTGCCGTATTGAGAAGGAAATGCTGAAATGGGGAAATATGCCTGCTGGTCCCTCCCACATAATAATCTATTTATCTAGAAAGCAAGAAACGTCTGTCACTGTGTCTGTGTGTGTGTCTGTGGCTCGCATATTGCGCTGACTCAACCTCAGATTTTAGATATGGGTTGAGCATGGCACAATTTTGTGCATCCTTGATTATTACGTTTTTTTGAATAATTTCAATTTTCGCAGAATTTTCACGCTATGGCCGTGCACACTTGCTACAGACGAGCGAGGAATAGCATACATTTGGAAAAACACCATCTTTCAACTGTGGATGTTGATATTAGTAGATGTCCCCCATGTCTCAGTAATCTCATCTGTAAGTAATATTTGTTAAGTTTCACCACGCGGTTCTCATCTGCTCGTGGTGTTTGCTGACATTGCTACAACATGGTCTAATATTGTGTTTCATTTGAAATTAAGAAAGCATTATTTGTAATCAGATTTAAATTACTTATTCAAGTCACTGTGCGTTACTATTTTTCATATAATCAGGTTGTTGCAGAGACAGACCCACCTCTTCATTTTGTATTCTTGAGCTGAGTTGCGCACCAAGGCGAGGCTACACTCTGACAAGACGTCTTTCTCCAGTCCCGTTAGCTTGATTGAAATGCTTAAAGCTAAACAATCTTTAGCATAATATGCTAATAGCAGCAGGATGCAGGCTACCAAAAGTCTTCCGTTCAAAATGGGTAGGCTACATATTATATCCAGTTTAGTTAGGCTTTGGTGAACTTGAAAGCACACACCAACCCCATGTTGGGTGCCGTCGGCCCCAGCTTTCCTGCCGATTTCACACGTTGAATCGGTGCAAAAGCTATGGCTGACGTCGAGTTGGTGTGTCGGTGGCACCGGCGGTAGCATTTGCGCCGATTCAACATGTGTTTAGGCTGCGTTTTGTCGATGAACGACATTATTACACATTGAATTCCATTATGTCAAGCCTTTTTAACATTTTATTCTTCACAGGCTATGGCAAGCTATTGAAGCCACAGATGCCTACTTTCAGATAGGCCTACATACATGAAACATCTAGTTAAGCTCCCACTTTTCTATAGGAATACATACTTCCTACGTGTACTGCACTAGTGATATTAATAACAATAATTGTTCTAATAATGATGATAGAATAATCCTAACATAATAACAATAATGAGATACATGAGAATCCCATAAGAGGGAGGCCCTTCTTATGAATCCCTCTCAAGGTCCCTTCCCTCTGGGTTCAATGACACAGTGTTCCTTTTGCCTTGTGCAGTATACCATGCCACAGTGGCGCGTATATTATGTTGTTGTGTGTTAGATGCTATGGTTTAATCGGGCATCAATATGTGTCGGGTCATGGAATCCAAGGACACAAGTCACGAACACAACATTCGCGCAAAGAAGTATTTTTTTTCAAAATGAGTGATTTAAGTTTTTTGCAGAATCTGTTAGTTGAGGTCACTGAGAAGGCTCTCCATGTTTCAGATAACAGTATTGGTTTCTTTAAGAGTCTACATTTTGTGTTTGAAATAGGGTGTGTAGGAGAGAGAGGTGACAACTGCAAATCTTTAGGAGGCTTTTTCTCAATTTTAGCTTTTGTGATGTGCCTACTTTCAAATGGCAACAACTTCTCCAAATATTATCAGATTTCCATGTGTTACACATCGATGGAAAGCTTAGAAACTACACTTTCAGAATCTGCAAATAACCCAAAATGCCCCAGGGACGACTTGTGTCCCTAGTTTCCATGACCTGACACATATAATGATGATGAAGATGAAGATGGATTAGCCAAGCCACACAAGTTTCAAAATGAATGCTACTAACAAGTCTGAAGGTTCTGGCAGACTGTTGCCTGTGTCCGGCACAAAGGTTCTCTAAGGTATGCAGGGAGAATCCCAAACATGTGGTAATAGGCTCTAGTACTGTGGGCGAGCACACAGACAGTGGGGATGAGAGATGAGAGGAGAATGGGTGAGTCCCTCTACCGCACCATTAATAACTAGCTGCTAGCTGAACACGCTACAAATCCACACCGTGACTTATGGAGGCAGTTCGGGGTGCTAGATGTGTTAGAGATCAGATTTGACGACACTATGAGGATGAAGTTATCTATGGGTCCTGGCAGCGTCTCATGCTCTCAATGCCTCTCACTGTTAATGAATATACCGCTCCACTATAAGTCGATGTGAAGGCGACCAATCAGGGTATGGAACAAGAGACAGATTATTCATGTTAACGTGTGTGGACAGCGAGATAAATGAGAATTAAGCAAGATCTTTAAACCAAACCAAAAAACACAACATCCCCTCCATCTCTGCTCCCTCCCTCCTGACACTTCTCCACCACTGAGAAGTGTTGCATTTTACACACATGTTATTGACAGGCAAGATGGAGTCTCCCGACCAATGACCAATGACCAATGACAGATGAGGTGTCCTGATTGGTCAAAGGCTGGAGACGGTTTAGAATGGAAATTGTCTGACACAGAGGCAGACGCAGGACACAACATCAACTAGAAACAGAAACTCTCACGGCGCACTTCACTGACAAAACATGACAAATAATAACGATGAAATCTTACCTACAGACTTGGTTTAGTGACTCACAAACGACAGGGTGAATGTGATGAACTTGATGAGGTGGTGTTCCAGATAACGACCTCTCTGATTCCTCCTCGCAACACTGCGTTCACTCTGATACCTGCCTCTCTCACTCCTTGCATCACATCACTGTGTTCTCTGATGTCTCTCCTTCTCACTCCTCGCATCACCCTGTCCTCTGTTATCTGTCTCGCTCTCCTCACATCACATCACCCAGTCCTCCCACCTCAGCCGGCCAGATGGACACACATCCCAGGCTAATTACATTTGATATCCCATCGAAAGCACTCTGTTCCCAGACAACATCCGGACAACCTATCTGGCCTGACAAGACTGGCAGCTCTTCTGCTCTAGGCTGAAGATGGAGACAGATGAGATAGATAGAGACAGATGGAGATGGATGGTGGACGTGCAGTGGGATCAATACAGGGAACGGGAGGAGAGGTGAGACTGGAGAACACAAATTATCTTATTTACTTTCGCGGTCCAAAAAAACCCAACGCACCCGTCTCCTCAGAGCTGCAGGAGTCAAGATTAAAATCTAAATGGCGCCAATGCAAAAGCGAGATTATGGCGATGAAGCGTATAGCCTCAGGCGTCATGTGCACAGGTCCACATGCTGGATCTCCACGCAGACGCACTGAGCGGCGACCGTTCAGCTCTCGCGGTCCGTGCTCCGCCTCGCCCCGCCCCCCCCCCCCCCCCCCCCCCCCCCCCCCCCCCTCCGCATCACGCCTGAGTCTCAGGAGAAGGGAAGAAAAGCCCTCAGGTACGCGGTCTGACCATCGTGACATGATGTCTGGTGTACGCCGGTTTGGGCTGTTTCTGAAGTTGCTGATCAGTGATCACCTAGAACGGCTACAACATGCTCATCAAAAAGAGCAACGCTGAAACACAGCCCCCAATCTCATGATTAGTGTTCCGAATAAATAGTGACTTACAAACAACGTGCATTTTTGTGCATTAGCTGTAATAAGAACGATGATGGAATGTATACAGATTGCTGTACAGGGTAATATACAGTACATTAGATATGTATGTCTCTATTAACAGGCTTGCGCTAGAATCACAGCTCTGTGATCTAGCGCTAGCCTGTCCAGCCATGACTGCCTTGCTCATGTCCTGTCGTGGGGTAAAGAACGATGCATGACTCAATGCTCCTCATGGGTAACCCAGCTATGGGCATGAACAGCCCCAGAGTTAGCGGTTCCATTCCCAATTACCTGCCTGTTCTTACAGAGCTAAACACAAAACAAACTACACTAGCCTTGTTGGTTAAACTATGCAAGCCTTGTTAGTTAAACTATGTTAGCCTTGTTGGTTAAACTATGCCAGCCTTCTAAGTAAACTATAAGCCAATGAACGTGTGTGTGTGTGTGTGTGTGTGTGTGTGTGTGTGTGTGTGTGTGTGTGTGTGTGTGTGTGTGTGTGTGTGTGTGTGTGTGTGTGTGTGTGTGTGTGTGTGTGTGTGTGTGTGTGTGTGTGAATGCCAAATACATACTAATGAGAAGCCTTCCAGCAGGACTGTCTTTATTTCATGCTTGGATTAACAAACTAAAAATAGCATACTTGGTACCTAAATGCCTTTAGACATATAATTACACCATAAAGACAAGCTATACATTCCTTTACCAGAGGATATTGTATGTCCTTTTCCCTGAGGAATTTATATAAATGTTGACAAATACATAAATGCACATTTGGCTCCTGGTTGAGTGTAGATTAAATAAATAAATAAGAAGCCCTGGAATGATATATGCTATAAATAATATCACTGCATTGCCATGTGTCACCTTTTGAAACGGCTCCAAAAAGCCCAAGATCAGTTAGTATGACCAGCAGACAACAGACCAGTTATCACCACACTGAGACAAATCCATGAAAGTCTTCCTCTGCTGTAATGCATGACTTGAGCATGAATGATGAACACCCATGAACAGTGAGACGAACACAATCACCTATAGTTTGCATTGCAGATCTTCCCATCTCTTAATGAATCGCACCCATCGATTCCACTCAACAGAGCAGTTGAACGGAATGTAGCACCATATCACATGACGACCAAAATGCATGAATCGGTCATTACGATGCAGCATCCCCCGAATTATGTAATAGACGACCACTGCCGTGAAGCCAACCCATGGAGTGTTCAGAGGGACTGGCGGCCAAAGGAGAAGCCCTCATTAACACACATTGAAAGGATGGTGATGAATGAAAGGCGAGAGGCGCGCTAAACCAGGGAATTCTGATCTGATACAGACCGATGGGAAAAGCTGCCGAGGCGCAACGATGATGTAATTCACGTTCAAACTATGTTACATACGACAGAGAGGCTCGGTGGGTCATACATGGGGATGATGATGATGGTGATGGTGATGATGATGATGATGATGATGATGACGATGATGATGATGGGACAGTATCATTGATTATGAACGCAAGACTAGCATTGACGATCTATCAACCAAGTTGTTATGGAGACTTTTTTTTTGCCACATGCAGACCGCTGACATTACGCGGATGCTGCAGGTTTTGCAACCCAACTGCATTCAGAAGCATGCATCTCTCCGTGCAGGACTGCGGTGGCCGTACCTCTGGCCCGTATCGCTCCCAAAGGAACCCGCGGTCCGGGTCGCCACCGACGGGTGTACCCAGGTGGGCTGCGGGGTTTTCTGCACCTCGGTTTTGACGTCTGGGTCTATCTCCGAGGGCGAAGGAGTCAGTTTAGCGCCTGCCATGTCCCTCTCTCTGCCTCCCGAATCCCAGTCCAGAGGAGGAGGCTGCACGACCGGTGTGTTCCTTGTGTCACGAGGCTTAGGAACCAAAGATCCGTATCCTCATCTCACTCCGCACGGCACCAGAAGGAGAGTGGAGAACACGGAGAAAGGGGGGACTTCCTTCCCCTGCCGGCTGCGTTAGGCTCGTAGAGAGCGGACGTCTGAGCGTCTCCCAGAAGATCCCTCCATCCTCCCAGGCGCCTGCGGTCTCCCATTGCGTCGTCACAACACCACGTCAACCAGTCGTTCCCAGACCCCCGCGGAGAAACACTTGTGTTAACGACAGTCTGTATTGACGGTCAACGTGTGGTTGATGAATCTCGGAGTAATCGATAGCCCGTCGGTCTTCCTAGTACCAATCGATAGCGGGCTATCAGCTGAAGGCTCATCAGTCATCACGTGACAGTTATCGTACTCCTTTATATTTTGCCATGCAAATGGCTGACATCGTAGAACATAATAAGGTATGGATTCTGACAACCGTGTCTGATACAGAACAATATTGAATCACATTCAGTGGAATGTCCCATGGAACAGCATCACCTCACGGTGGCTGCAGGTCACGTTAGTTTGGTTTGCAGGCTGAAGCCCTGCATATGCACGTAGGCTATGATGTCCAAACGATCATATTATCAAAGCAGGACAAACCATTATCCTCCCAGAGAGCCGAGCTGTAAGGTGATCCTTACCCAGCTGAGCAAACAAATCACTCCCAACCCACTGCAAACATTGTCGTGATGCTGCCTGACCAGAACAGATCTCATCAACAACGCAACATTCTGATCTGCAATAGCGACTCATCGGCAAATAGGAGCATGGAGTTGAGAATCATAAACGTAGGCTATAGAAGAGAAAAACAATCCATGAGACGTAAACGAGCGGACATGTGGTGGCGTAACGGGAGACACTATTGACAGAACGACAGAACAGGTGCACCAGCATGAGGCACAACACAGAGAACAGAGACACCTGGTGGCCAAAACATGAACAGCACCTTGTAACAAATCCCAAGGCAAGAGCACATTCAATTTCCGTCTGTATATAAAATAGAATAGTTTATGACCAATTCGCTTCGCTGGAGAGTAAAGTACAGCCTGGCTCAGATTGGAGCACCCTAGAGATCTTTCAGACGCACAGCATTACCCCCAAGACGTAAAGACAGCATTTATCCAATCCACAAAACTAGGAAAAAAGAGTGACTGTCTGTCTGTCTGTCTGTCTGTGTATAGCAGGGCCAGAGTGCTAGAGAAACACAACATGGAACATGCAAACACACAAGCATGGAAGCATGCATGCACACACACACACACACGTACGCACGCACGCACGCACACACGCACGCACACACACACACACACACACACACACACACACACACACACACACACACACACACACACACACACACACACCTTATTTAAAATATATTGTGATTTCCTGTTGGCATTGAATGCTAAAACAACTTCATCAGTCTTATTTATGAGGCTAAGACAGTTTCCTCGCAGCTTGGTTACTGTCCTTGGCCTTACTTACTGGCCTCAAATATATTCATAGGAAATTAGTGTAGCAGGTTGAATCATTAAAATACGTTAATATAATATTTTCTGATATAACGTCTTCTTTAGCCACTACTTACCAACTCATTACACTTGGGAATGTTGCGCAGACAGGTGACCATTAGTATAATGATGTTCTGTACACAGCCTTCCCAGCATTTTCTTGTTATTATGATTTGGTGTGTTAATGCTCACATGAATCATTCAAGCTATTAAAGATATGAAATGAACCAACGGGAGAGGGGTTGGCGCTGCAGAGAGAGAGGACGCGGCACACAAGATGGATGTGTAAAGCCAACGCTGCGTCACAAGCTTCCCTCGCCCACGAGCTCACAGTCAGGGGAACCAGGTTTCTGCCAGGCCTGTCCCCAAAATAATGTCTCGCTCACACAGACACACACACACACACACACACGCACGCACGCACGCCACGCACACACACACACACACACACACACACACACACACACACACACACACACACACACACACACACACACACACACACACACACACACACACACACACACGCATGGTATGCACTCCCCCAGTTCTGAGCCCCATTACAGCAAATCTGAAGCATTGTATGCTAGCTCCATCAGAGCTAACCTGAAGCATTGCATGCTAGCTCCATCAGAGCTAACCTGAAGCATTGCATGCTACCCCCCATCAGAGCTAATCAACTGGTTAGAAAGAAACTGTGAGTGTTGTTCTGAAGATACCCCAGAG
>JAXIVH010000015.1:4231357-4233908 GCA_036785325.1 Urophycis tenuis
GGAGAGAGAGGTATACACACACCACTCACACACAATGACCCTCACTGCCACACCAAGACACCTCCTCGGGGGTCTTCATGACCTGCTTGGACCTAATGGGGTTTGTGGCTCGTTTCGCTGAGCTCTGTGGCCCCCCCGGGGGATTCTGTTTAGATTTATGTGTCTTACAGTATATTTGTATTGTAGTTGTCGTTCTATTCTTGTTTTTATTTTATTGGACCTCTTTTGACATTCCAGCAGGTTCTCTGCAGGGACCCCTGAATGTCCCTGTTTGGGATTACTAACTCATCATCACCTCCATCATCTAACACCTGCAGATTGAATCCTGTTTTCCAGAACCACTAAATTCCAACAATGAAGTCCATGAGACGGTAAAGTGGTGGTCTTCATTAATGACAAATTACCCTCGAAGATGCCCCCAAGAGATACTGAGAAACTTGAGCGTTGCAAAGAGGTAAATCTCTCCAAACAGAACCTCACCCTGAACATAACCAGAGTTATTGCTGTGTTACATATGTGCAGGGACTACAGTGGACCACATCTCCTGCAACCTGACACTAGTTCTAGTCCAGGCTTGGATGCTCTTGGTGGCGGAGTGAGATAGTTGGACCTGCTGTCCTCTGAACCCCAACCCAAGTCTGGGCCGGTCTGGGCCATAAACAAGGACATGGACTCTCTATCAACACAGCCACCATCCAGCATTGGTGTGCACATAGTGCACATAAATATACAGTATATGTGACCGGATGCACTGCATGTTCATGTGTGATTTGTGGAGCCCTAATTGCCAATATGGAGCTGACGGGAAAAAGTGGGACAATGCAGAGAGAGATGGGGAGAGAGTGTGAGTGAGTGCGTGGGTTTCACTGAATGTGTGTGTGTGTATGTGATGTGTGTGTGTGTGTGTGGTGTGTGTGTGTGTGTGTGTGTGTGTGTGTGCACGTCATAATACTATAGTGTGGGCAGCCTTGAGTGTGCTAATAACACCCAAAGTGTTCAGCCCTGATTAACAGCAGGGAGAGAGAGAGAGAGAGACAAGAGAGAGAGAGAGAGAGAGAGAGAGAGAGAGAGAGAGAGAGAGAGAGAGAGAGAGAGAGAGAGAGAGAGAGAGAGAGAGAGAAAGAAAAGAAAAGGGTGAGGAGAGAGAGGCAGAGAGACAGAAAGCTAGACAGAGAAAGAGAGAGAGAATGAGAGAGAGAGGAGGGGGGACTTGGGAGACAGTGATATAATAAGCAGGGAGCAGCGTTCTGATGGGGGACTGTGTGCCCCATAGTTCCCCAGTGAAAAAACAACAACAAACCAACTTTCCCACACCCCCTCCCCCCAGGCTACGTCACAGCTGGAATAAATAGCCTAAAGCTGGTAACATTGAGTTCTCGCAGCTGATGGTTGACGTTGATTTCCTTGTAAACACAACACACCCTCGTGTGGATCCATGCAAGAAACACCTGCACACTCGGCTCCATGCAAAGTTATCACATGGACCAACTTGATTCAAATGAAACACACGAGCGATGCAAAATGCGGTTGCGTGATGCAAAATACTTTCTCGTACATGCCCTTGTGAAAAAAAAAAGTTAATAAGTACGTTTGTAAGTTAGAGCCTGCGAATGAATACAAAGCCTTTCAGAAAGGTGTGTGATTGAATGCATAGCTTACAAGCCACCTCAACTCAACACTGACATCATATCTACCATGCACTTCCAGCAGCAGTATGCAGGTTAACCGAGCCCTGAAGACTCATTACCTGACTCGGTGTCTGCTCGGGACCGGAGCCCCATAATCACGGTCAGCCCGCGCCGCGTTACGGACATCCGATGATGCGCATTGTCCCACGCAACGCAAGACAAGGCTATGTGACTGAGTGCGCGTCGGAAGAAGACTTCCTTGCGAAGCCGTCATCATCATTAAGAAACGATGAGCGGGAAATGATTACAGAGGATGATGAGGACCCCAGGGTGTTCTCACAGAAAGTAGGAAGTCCGAGCTGAAGAAATCCCCTGCACCTCTTGTCTGCCTCTTACAGCACAGATCCAAGCATCGACGAGAATCGCATTTGGAGAACGGCGAAGTAGGCTCAGCCCTACTGTGTAACTCTCTCTCTCAAGGTACTATCTTTGTTAAGTTGAAGAACACCTGGCGTCCCCAATGTGTTCTTCTTCGGCTGGCAGGGACGACGCAAAGACACTGCAAGCCAAACCGTGAACGCTTGAATCCATGGGGAGATGTTGATGGTGAGATGTTGAGTGTCGCTTTGCTTTGTGTCAGCATCACAGCATCTTCTCTCTCTCTCGGTGCGCTCGAGAGGTTCAGAGGAGGACGCGTTTCACAAGCTTGCGCCCTCTAGTGGGCAGCGTGGTGTGCGTGTGTTTCCTCAGCATCATTAGTGTGTAGCACACTGCTATAGTGGGTCGAAGACCGGCACTATTTTGCAAACGCTTGGGAAAAAAAAGACTAACATATTTCACTTGAAAAATGTCGAATTATTTTAGAGTAGACTTTATTTCAAAGTTGCACATGACACCTTGAAGACCCGGAGCTCAAACCGAGG
>JAXIVH010000015.1:4234108-4236608 GCA_036785325.1 Urophycis tenuis
TACATCACGCCTATCAAATACAACATGTTGTGCTCGTCTACTGGGAAGCGCTTTAATTACAACACTGCAATTTCCTTTTGTCACTTTTAATTCCCACATACCTTGAATCACTTTGTCTTCTGCTATTTGCCTGGCAAACTGTCCCCGTAAATTAAAATATATATTCATTTTTGGAGGATAGTGAACCGCTGTCTCCGAAGCAGCTCCGCAGCGAGCAGCGGTGAAGGTTCTGGTGGTCTGCTGCTCGACATGCAGTCCGTCCTCAGGGGGCTCCGCGTCATCCAGAGCCCACTCTGCCACTGACGCTTTCCCATGCGCACATGATGCCAGCCTTTATTTGTCCCTGACGCTGACTCCCTCCGTGGGTTTTTTTTTTTTTCCCACGGACTCGTTCCCCAGCACGGCGCGTTGTTGAGTCGAGTTGATAAGTCATGTCGACGTGATGCTGGATGTAAAATATCGCACCAACACGTACACGATGTCATCAACGGGTGCATGGTCGCCAAGTCTGTTATTTTCGTTTTTCATGTGTGTGCATTTGAGTGTTTTTCCTCATCATTTGACCCTGTGTACCTTCTGGCTTACAACCGTCTCTCAAAGACATCAAATTCATTGGTTTTTCAAATAAAGTCCAAATATTCCACAGCTTTCGAGCCTCACTCAACCCATCTGAACAATCTTCAGGTGTTTTAGGTGGCATTTAATACAGCAATATAATTTTACTAGAAGTAACTATTATTAAACTATTTCATGTCTCAATATGAATATCTATCTATCTATATCTCTCTTTAATCCCCCCCCCCTCTCTCTCTCTCTCTCTCTCTCTCTCTCTCTCTCTCTTCTCTCTCTCTCTCTCTCTCTCTCTCTCTCGTCTCTCTCTCTCTCTCTCTCTCTCTCTCTCTCTCTCTCTCTCTCTCTCTCTCTCTCTCTCTCTCTCTCTCTCTCTCTCTCTCTCTCTCTCTCTCTCTCTCTCTCTCTCTCTCTCTCTCTCTGCACTTATCTCTGCCCATCTGAAGACCCCAGTGAAGCAACTATACCCTATCCCACTCATCACCAAGTGCTGATCAAATGAGGGATTAATATCACGTCCTACAAGCTCAACCAAATGAAGGCTTTCTTCTCAAATGATCTTCATCCACACAGAGAGATGTCTACCAGAGGTGAACCTGGTGAAAAATAAATGGATTAGACGTCATAACATCCAGATGAATACTTTACACTAAATGAATGGATAAACACAGGATGTACGCATACTTTAACATTTTAAGTACGCATCTGGATGTTGTAACACCTTGTATTCATCCATTCCTTTAAAGTTTCAATGAATGGATTAATACAAGATGTTACAACCTCCAGATGCATACTTGAAATAAATTGATTGATATGAGATGTCAAAACATGCACATGACTACTTTAAGTAAAAGGGAAATGATTGTCTTATTGCGGATTTGGCTTCTTCTGTTAACTACTAACTAACACCAGTCGTCACACATGTGAAGGGGGTAACGCTGTCACAAGTTGTTGGACCTACAAGGGCTCTGAACCAGAGGGTCGGGGTCCGGTCCTCCTCAGTCCTCAGGACAGAACCACCAGCCGCCCACCGGGATGCTTGGTCCTCATGCTGCCGTAGTGCCTGGGAGCCAGAGGAGGAGCACATTAGCCTCGGTGGAGACGAGATGCAGGAACCTGCCACTGCAGGCGGACTGACAGATGAAGGCGGCGTCACATCCTTCCCTTCATGCGCTGCAGACGGCGCTCTGTGACTAACGCTGAGTCGTGAGCGGCGCTGCAGATAGGTGAAGTGTGGTCAGATCGTTCTGTGCGAAGAACGCACTGCCGGCTGCACATCCACTCCGTGTCGTTCCGGTAGCAAAACCACTCTGAAATATACCGCCACTGACTGAATAACACCCTGCTGCTCACCACACCTCCAGCAGCCCTAGAGACAGCTCTAGAGACAGAGTCTATCTCTATCAGAGACAGTATCTATATCTATCTATATCAGAGACAGAGTGTCTATTTCTATCAGAGAGAGAGTCTATCTATCTCTAGCAGAGACAAAGTCTCTATTTCTATCAGAGAGAGAGAGAGAGTCTATCTATCTCTATCAGAGACAGTGTACCCTGTGATGCTGTTCTCTTGCAGTCGGACCTGTTCAAACCCATTCCAGATCATGCATCAGACCCCAGTGTGGGGGCTCTGAGCCATCCCACCTCCACGTGTTATTCTCAGGGTTGTACGCCTCGATGGTCCTCAGGTTGGTGATGCCGTCCCAGCCTCCCGCGGCCAGCAACGCTCCGTTGAAGACCACCAGGGACACCTGAGAACAGGCCCTGTAAGCTTGTGATCCCCACGTACCTACGTATTGTTCTCTGTGCAGGAGAACATGCATTGTTTATTTAGGTGTTTGTAAAGGATAGCAGATCATCAAATATACTGCCATGTAGTACAAAAACATATAAGCAGTGTAACTTATCATTATAAAATGAATGTCAGTGTA
>JAXIVH010000015.1:4241608-4271608 GCA_036785325.1 Urophycis tenuis
GACCTCGCCAACTCCCAAAATCGAATTCAAAATTACGATTTTTTTATTAAACAACTCTGAATGGGTAACACATTCAAATGCCAAGTTACAGATATCTGATGTATTCCTTTAAGATTAGAAGGCATTTTTTTCAAGTTAGTGACTGTAAAGGTTGTGTTCTGAATTGAGATAATGTTACTGTAACGTTATCTCAATTCAGAACACAACCTTTTCCAAGCTTTAAGTATTTATGTATGTATAGCCAACTTTTTATGTAAATCCCCACAATAACAGTATTATTTATTCTCAGAGGTCAGCACATGTAAATGCATAACAGTAATAGTAAGATGTTTTTGACACAGGATTAGAAAAAGACCTCCACACAGCACAGTGATTACCATCTCGAGGACACGCTTCAGAGGGGATGCTAACAGCCTGAACACTAATTACCCCTGCTCATTGAACACGCCCATGTTGGATCTCCTCAGCACTCTCGGCTGCTCCTCTCTGGATGGGCTTGGGGTTGAGCCTGGTCCTGGCCACCTTCCTGGCTGTTGTCTTGCTCTTTGGCTCTCTGAGTTATCTCAGAGTTATCACCCTGGCTGGGGATGGATCCCTGTAGACTGGCTGGCACAGACCTATTTGCTGCCTCTTGAACCTCCAGCCCCCTCTCCTCCCCCCCACCCCACCCCTCGCGCTACGTAGCAGTTATAGCCCCCCCCCCCCACTGAGGGAAACCGAAGCCCCTATGAGCATTCACCTCATGACTTAACAGCACAATCATTTGACTCCGTTCAAACATATGACGTAACCCTGAAGTCTAACCTCAACCCCAAGACTGTTCATAGCTGAGCGCATCCACAATCCCCACAATGTCCAACACAACATTGCTAGGATGGTACAAGATGAGAAGAGAGAACGGCTCCCATGTTTTGCTTATATATGCTTATATGTCTATTTATATATGTATGTAGAGTCACTGTGCTGATGTGTATCTATTTTCATTCTCATGTTGCATATTAAAAGTTGACCATCCATTCCACCGTCATCCATGCTGTTAAAGGCAGGGTCGTTCCACATAAAGTTTGTTAAAGGGACAGTGGTTCCACATGCAGTCTGTTACAGGGACGCTGGTTCCACCTGCACTCTGTTACAGGGACGCTGGTTCCACATGCAGACGCTCATGGCTTGGTTCTCATTCTTTCTTGAAGGTTCCAGTTCTATGAGCCCAACTTGACCTTGCCACCTACTCCTTAAGTCTCCCATTCTAATTGAAGACCACCTGACTGGGGAGTTGGGGGTGTATTGAACATGGACTCCCTGTGGAGGCCCAACATGGCTCAAATGAATCCATTGTTGCTGTCCTTTTCCCTGCATTCACCACAGACCCAGGTGGGCCTGTCTCACTGTCATTTCAGTTTCCTGACTGATCCATCCATACATCCATACAGCCACATGCCTGCCTGTCTGTCTATCTGGCTGTCTTGCTGGCTGTCTGACTAACTTTGGGGCAGCCGCGGCCTACTGGTTAGGGCTTCGGACTTGTAACCGGAGGGTTGCCGGTTCGAACCCCGACCAGTATGAACGGCTGAAGTGCCTGTGAGCAAGGCACCTAACCCCTCACTGCTCCCCAAGCGCCGCTGTTGGCAGCTCACTGCCTCGGGATTAGTGTGCTTCACCTCACTGTGTGCCTCACCATCACTGTGTGCTGAGTGTATTTCCACTAATTCACGATTGGGTTAAATGCAGAGACCAAATTTCCCAAAAAGAGAGTAATTCTTCAAAAAGAGTAATTCTTCTTCTAAACTAACCAACTAACTAACTCCAATCCATCAACCATCAGCCCCTGTGAGCATCAGATCAACAGTGCCATATTCACAGAGGAAACAGTGTTTGTTAAATGGTTCCTGTTTAAAATGTGTTGGAATCATAAAAAGCCAGTTGCTACTCACCAGCGGAGCGACCTTCTGGTTCCTCCAGATGGCTGCAACGAGCCGAAACTCCAAGAGATCACTGACTGGTACCACTAGTTCTCCTGATGTGAGGATCCCAGGATGCTGCTCTGCATTGATCAGAAGGTAAAGCCCAGAGGAGCCGGCCTGGTGCACGCACACGTTGAGAAGCATCCAAAAGACCCAGCGAGGCCTCTCATATAAGAGCTGGGGCCCACCCAGCCAGCACTTATGCTGTAAATGCTTGAGAAGAGACCTTTAGAAAAGGTTGTAAATCGTCAGAAGACCACCGCCTGCCTCCCCTTCCTCCTCAAGTCTCCTCCTCAAAAATAGATTCTCCCAAAGGAGGGGTGAACAGGAAATATCTGTGATTTTGCAACATAACAGGATTAGCATTAGCGCGAGCGGGGAGGTGATGAGAGCATCTATCTGGCAGTCATGTGATCACTCTTGGTATCAACGTTGAACGTGACGAAATTTGCTGGGAGATGTGATGAAAAGACAGCTCAGTGGGTGAATTGATTTCTAACGTCGCTGCGTAGGCGTGCTGCGACGGGGACTGAGTGTATAATATATGTACACGCATGAGGAGCAGCAACAGCCTGAAACTAAAGAGTGACGTGACGTGTCAAGCTCGGCTGGAGGTGAAGGTCTTTGTGTTGTCTTCTGTGTGAGTGTTGAAATCTGTCTCCTTCTTTAAAGGCTTGCATGAGAGAACCCCCCCCCCCCCCCCCCCCCCCCCCCCCTCCCACACACGCCACGTCGTCGCACATTCCAGCATCCAGGGCTGCATATCTACGGACACCTTAGCCGGCCTGCAGCTGTCCCTGGGGTCTGGAGACAATCCCATGAGTCACAGTGCACGAGGCGTGCCCCCGCGTCTGGCCGTCTGAATACGATCCGAGGCGCAAAGTGCCTCTCCTCCGTAACGGCCCCCCGCTGACAGCAGGAAGGGCAGATATTCTGGAAGGTGAGGCCGGGTGACGGGGGCGCGGATGTGAGCATTGAGGGCGGGGGGGGGGGGGGGGGGCGAGTTTGACTTTTAAACCTCAAAGGTCCAAGGCAGCCGCTCACACGGGGGCCTCCTGGTTGAAATGAAGACGCGTAAGATGGTATGCAGATGTGAGGTATTTAGGCCTGTCAGTGAGTCCAACAGAAGCCTGGCGTTCAGACACAGGAGGGAAGGCTGGGCGGCTTCACGCATTGCAACACCATTCAGACCCTGGACCAACAGTGCTTTGGCAGCAGTCGCATTGCATCAATCAATCATTCACAGACACTTGTGAATGACAAAGGTGAAATAAAAGTATGAGATGCTAAACTAATAAATATAGCAGTGCATAAATATAGCAGCTGTGGCAAACAGAAGCGTTTTGAGCCCTGATTTAACGAGTGCTGCGGTAGACCCCACATGTTCTGGAGGCTTTCTGGAGGCTACCGATGGAGGCTGCTTCCCTCAACTTGGTGCAACATCTTAGTTTACATTCCAGGTTGGATGTGCTCACTCATCACTTCATCACTTCAACAAGGTGCCAACAAGGTCAACTTTTTCCAGCTCTACACTCCCGAAATCCCGAAATGTGTCCTTCATAGCATCAAGATGGATGTACACCACATTTTACAACCTGGCCATATTTGAGAAGCAGCAAAAGTCTTGAGCCAAGACACCATTCCATTCCTCTAAAAATAATGTTCTCGTTCCTCTTTCTACACATAAATAGCCCACAGCTTATATAGTGACACCATCTTATGCTCTAGAAATCATGGGGACAGATCTCGTCCATCTCCTCCGTCATCTCAAGGCTCTAGAAGTTACTTCTCAAGAGGACACAACACACACAGGGACTGTTTACAACTTTGTAGAACTTTGTTGCTGATAACGATCATTTTACTCAAACATAACCCGGCTGTGACCTGTGAGCCAAAAAATACTTTTTAAGAGATGTCCACCAAAGGTCACGCAAGTCTGTGGCAGTTGTACGGAAGGTAATCCGGCCGGTCTTTAAAAGGGCATCACTAAAATCCTTGCGAATAGAATTCCCCCAGGGTCACATTTCACGGGGCCAAGGCAGCTGACCGAGGGAAGCGGGAAGCGTTAGTAGGCTATGTCCATGTCAAGCATGCTGCTGAAGGTAACCGTTTGTTTGATTGTGACCACATGGTTTGGATAAGGGCTGAACTACCCGCTGCCCTAGACTTCCACAAAGTTCCTTGATGAAGGAAGTGAAGTGCTTTTTGGCCAGCGGGTGGATGATGAAATGCTGAACACAACACCAAACCTCTGATTACAAGCCTGACATTTTCCAGGGGTCACAAGGTGGAGATGAACCGTTCCCATTTGCTTTCACTGCAGTCCACTATTTCTTGCAATTGTCTTTCTTACAAGCCAATTCAGTAATTATATTAATCCTCATGTGGGCCAGTATTTTCTACCAACATTCTAGTTACAGTTTACAAGGGATATGAAGACTGATAGATATGCCGAGCGATTTCACTGAAGAAGAAGAATGATTACGCTGACATCTGCTAATGCGTATTGGGTGGTCTTTGTGGGTTTTGTGATTGTATTGTGTGTTGTCTGCTTCCTGCTCATGAAACCACATCCATAATGATTCTTGTTTTTTGATTGGCAATGACTGCTTCTCCTCCAGCTTGCTTTGCTGTTCTCACTTGGTGTGGTTCAATTATTGGATTGTAGGAAACATTAGCAGACTGTAAAAACCACAGCCAATAACCGCAGTGGTAATAAGGCATTGATGGGATGTTCCTTTTACTGTGCTGAAAGCCGTACAGAGTACACTAAAACAAAACAGACATTAGTGTTTATTTGGCCCACACTCTGAGACGTCAGAGCCCTGCAGGCCATTAGGTGTTATTAAGTGTTCAGAGCGGGCTGGAGGGGGTTGTGCGTATGGTGACTCACTCATTCACTCAACACTCCCAGGAGCCTCTCTAATGCCATGACATGGGCTCACGACCGTCTAACACCCAACACAAAATGGCGGCGTACTGTCTTTCTAACACACGGGTGTCATGGAGGACTTGAGCTCTGTGGACGACGCGCTGCGGTGCGCCTCAGGACGCCGTGCTCCTCTGGAAGCAGAGCGGCGTCTTCAGCGCACCGGAAGGCCTCCGTTACCCGCCACGCTCTCGTGGGAACGGAAACATACCCAATAATTGGTTTACTTCGGGAGTGAATGATTTGCTTCCGCATTCACAGATAGTTTACGGCTGAAAAGGAATGAAACTGAACTATAACTGAATTACGTTCGAAAAAAAAAAAAGAAGAAAAATCCAGAAAAGGGATTTAAATGATGCCAGGCTGCAGTTCAAACAGTATCACACGCTCCTCTTAGTTTCTCACGTACAGCGTATCAAGAACTACTCCTGGGACGCCGTTCGTCTGTTTGAGACAAAGCACAGGTTAATTCTGTCATGGTTGAGGAAGAAAGGCGGTATTGATTTGGTCCTCAGTGTGGAACAGTCCAAGTCGAGGTCAGAGGGGTGCCAGCTGGCTGCATGGGAGTATGGAGCGGGGAGCAGAAGCAGCCCTGCTGCCCTGGACAGATGGAGCGGTCCACTTGCACCAGACACCCGCCTCCACCCAGGGAGCACTGGGAGTACAAGTTGAGGTTTCATTTGTAACACTTTTTGATTAGTATTTTCTTGAATGTATTTATACCTGAAGGGGACCCCATTCAGCTGGAGGGCCACAGGGGGCTTCAGTAGGCACATAAACAAGACATGAGCGAAAGGTCCAGGAAGAGAACATATACACATTTAGATTACATAAATCCATATGTACATATACATGTCATGACATATATTCATGTCCTGAAATAGAATGGGTCTAGGCATTTGCTAAAGTGCTTATGAAATGTGTGCCTCTCTCTCGCTTTGGTGTGTTGTTTTCTGTTGTGTAGTATCACTGTTGTCGTCCTGGGCACAGAGAAAGCTCATTAGTTTAATGTCCACTGTATCTGGTCTCAGGGGCGACAGGCTACCGCCTCCCCTTTAAACATCTTGACTGGCCTCACAGGTCCTAAGACGTGATCTGCCATCTGTGAGTCTTTAATGTTGCCCTATTTTTAACACAGTAAAGAAGGGAGGTGCTTTAAAAAATAATAAAATAAATAAATAAATAAAAACATTTCACAGCCTACGCACAGCATTCAGACTGAGGGAGAGAGGATAATTACGACAGGAGGAAGAAGACAAGCTCAAGCCCGAGTGGTTCCTGTTGATGGTCGCGTTGCGCCCTCCAGTGGCAGAAAATGGTCAGGTCAACAAATAAGAATTCATGAGAGAGGCTGACCTGGGGTCTGTTTACTAACGGGCCCTTTGGTTACTTATATAATCTGGAATAATAATCATATTTTATGGTCAGTAAGGGACCTGCACTGATAAGAATTATGTGTATATGCTGGATAAATTTAATTTAAGTAAAGTGTTGTTGAACATTTTAAGTGCATTTTACATTTTTGGTAAATTTAACATCATCTAAAATCATCAACAACGATGTAAGTGTTAAATGCAGCTAAGTGTTAAATACAGGGCTGCTGTACAGCACCGACAGAGCATTGTGTTGGCAGTTAGAACACACATGATCTAAGAACACAGAGAGGTGTCCTTCTAGGTCTGACTTTACACAGCCTCCGTCCGAAATGTGCTGAGCTGGCAGAAATTTTGAAGCGCTTCCAAAGAAAATCCTACATCACATCACGACACCGGGCGGCCATCACTCCCACGGTCATAAACACGTCGCCCAGTGAAGCCGCCGGGAAACAAGATGCCAGACTGCAAAAGAATCTGGCAGGAATAATGTCTGCAGCATTCTAGGTCTGTGGATGTGCTTCCAGAAGCTGCGTGGACGAGCTCTGAGGAGGAGCCTTCAGAAGGGAACAGGAAACAGGAATGATGGTTCACAGGGCCATCTTCCACACAGACCTGCTGCAGAGAGAAAATCAGACTCTGTCCGCCGAGCGGCCATCTTGGTTGCTTGGGGAAACCTTGTACAGTCTTTAGTGGAACATGACAGCTCTGAATGCTACCTGGGTGGGAAAATGGAGCACTGAACTAAACTAAAGTCTATTGATAAGACATGAAGCATGCACAGAAATGGGGAAATATGGGTTTATACAATACATATACAATACATGTATATATATATATATATATATATATATATATATATATATATATATATATATATATATATATATATATATATATATATATATATACATGTATTGTATATATATATATGTATGTACCTTTACCCTTCAGTAAGTAAACTGTTAACTGTCATGTAGACCAATAGACATTTCAGTCATTCTTTTTCATTGTATTGCCAGAAAAAGAGGCGCATGCTGCACTGAAATGCAAGAATTATAAGCTTCTCTCCTGTGTGTTTGTGTGTGTGAGGGTTAGGTTTCAAGGTTTCAAGTGTATTGTCACATACCAGATAACAACGTGCATCATTACCAGCAGTGAAATTCTTGCAGCACGGGTGAACTCAACTTTGCGTAATAAAATTAAATAGAATAAATTAGGATAGAATAAATAAAAATAAAAAGGAAGTATACGTGCAATATAACTAATAACAAAAAATCTAATCAAATCAGATAAGTAGCAGCTTAATTGCAACATAAGTGGCAGAGTAAAATCAGTTACGTAGATAATTGAAATAGTGGATGATGAATAATGGATAATGGACAATGGTCGTACAAGAGCATAGGTTAGTGTGCAAGAATAGATTTATTGTGTGCGTGTGTGTGTGTGTGTGTGTGAGTGAGAGAGTGCAAGAAACATTTATTGTATGTGTGTGCAAGAGCACCTTTAAAGGGTAAAGGGGCATTTAGCAGACGCTTTTGTCCAAAGCGACTTACAATCCTTACATTTGTGGGGTTCGACATGTGGACAGAGGAGGAGGGGGATTAAGGGGATCGAACCGCCGACCTTACGGTTAATGGACGACCCGCTGTATCCACTGAGCTACTGCCACCTTTATAAGTGTATGTGTATGTGTGCGTGTGTGCGTGGTGTGTGTGTGTGTGTGTGTGTGTGTGTGTGTGTGTGTGTGTGTGTGTGTGTGTGTGTGTGTGTGTGTGTGTGTGTCTGCTTGGTCACGGGCATGTGTTGGCTAATAAACGGCTCAGAGAGATAGGTTAGATAGTTTTCAGCTCCGGCATGCAGCAGCCTCGTGAACGGCCAAATGCGCCAGAGCTGATTAAAGATGGATGTGGAACCCGTGTCCGGAGGCCCACGGCCGGCCGCCCAGGCTGTCAAGCCTCTCAGGTGTCAGTGCATGGTCGGCCGCGGCAACGAGAGCAGAGAACAAGAGATCAGCAGGTAGAGAGGGGTGTCACATCGCGGGGAGGAAGGCAGCACTCACCACGGCACCCGGGACACAAACAACCAGGTAAGACTTTATCCTGCGTATGTTTCTGTCCCCGTTCACCTGAAAGGCAGATCTTAGGACGAGCTAAGAGGTTTAACAGACAGAAGTATCTCGGCGCATGCATTGGATCAATAGTTAGTGCAAGGATAAGCATTAGTTTGAAGTGTTGGAGGAAGATTTGGTTAATACATGATGGGAGGTTGGAGTTTTTTTTAGTTGCTAACCCTGACAGATGTGTGACGTGCTTTAATCGTCATGTGCACACGGCAATTAACAATCATGACTCACTGAAAATTGAAAACAGCCTCAAAATAGCAGTGTTGCATTAAATGTTACTGAACGGAAAACCACACGAAAAAGACCTGCTGGGGACTTATAATGAGACATTTTTCCCGGCCATTGTCGGAGAGAGGAAATGAAAAGTTGAAAGGGGTTCTACTAACAGTCCGTCTTCAAAAGACAAAAACCCAGCGTAGTCAGGGGAGGCCGCCTCTGCTGACTCATCATCCCTCATCCAAAACAAACACGGCGCGCATACTCTCCGGCTGGCCGGCTCGCTGAGGGACAGCCGTCCATTGGCCCTTCTAAAAATAAACCGTGCGATATCAAACCCATGTGCAACGTTCCGCCGCTAGACGGAGCAGGAGCAGCGTGTCGACAGAGCAGACAGGGATCATCCGCCCGCGTCGGCAGGCAGGCGCGTGTGAGCCGCTGCAGCCGCCGGCTGCTCGATGGCAGACTGCTCAGCGGCGCGATGACACCGAGCCTGAGCTTGAGTTACTGCTCCACCTGGACAGCCTGCCGCATCCAGTTTCACTGAGATTGAGTTGCAAACAGCCAACATGCGGACATTAACTTCTTATGAAGAGTAAAGTCTGTATGATTATTGGAAAACCTACTGAAAAGGTTGTTTACAGAAGCCAGGCCCCGGCATAATGGATTTACAGTAGTAGGCTGTGCAGGTTACATCACATTACCTGAATACACCTTACATTGTGTGCACCGATCTACACTTTTAACAACACATGATTGAGAAAAATCCTTGGGATTGTTTTAACAGATGAAAAGGCCCAGCTAATGCTGCTCAACCTCCACTCAACTAATGAACTTCATTCTTCTACAGACTACTGTGTCTTAAATCAAAGGTTTCCTCCTTGGCTCCCTTGGGCCAGAGGACGTGATGATGGCTTCCTCTGGAGTCGAGTCAACGCGACGCTTGGTGAGGAGGAGCTGCAGCAACAGAAACCTCCTCCAGGACCTCCTGTCCAAGGGAGACACACCGGTAGGTGATCTCAACAAGCACCCTGCTAACCCCATATAGCTGTGTTCCTCCTCACATACAGATATATACTACTGTATGTTCTCTATTTTCTTCTTGTTTTTGCCCTCATTTTTTAAATCTCATATTGCTTACCTCCTGCTGTGACACATACATTTAATAAAGTACATTTGATATTTATAGATATTCATCTGCAGGCTTTTGTCTCTTCTTCGCAACTCTAAACTCTGTACAGTATGGTGACGCACGTTTGTTAACAGGTCCCAGGCCAGGTTGGCAGAGATCCTAGGATGATAGCCAGGCTGATCAGAGGCAAGAGTCAGCTCCTGCTGCTGGAGGGTCCTGATGCTGTGGAGATCTACAAGGTCAGGAAGCTGCCTGCCATTCAGGCCACTGGACACCCTGCTGGGACAGCCCTCTGACACAGGATTCAGAAAGAGAGAGAGAGAGAGAGAGAGAGAGAGAGAGAGAGAGAGAGAGAGAGAGAGAGAGAGAGAGAGAGAGAGAGAGAGAGAGAGAGAGTTAGGCTAAATGTGTCAGGTTACACACTACAATATTGTATATTTGTGTTGCACAACAGAAACATGAGAACTCCCGAACATGAGGTCAACTCAGTGTGGGAGAGCTGATAGTCATTTGTTGATCCTCTAAATCCACAATAATTACGTCTGATGAGAGATATAAACCAGGCCTGTCCTCACTTTGGACCCAAAGCACAGCTGATGGTCAAAAGAGACACTCTGGGGGTCTTTGGTTTAATACAGCCAAAGACTCCTCGGACTTCGCTTTGATCCAAAATGAAAATGTGTTTATGTTCTCCTCTCTGCACTGTCCATGGTGAATTCTCTGATGTGAAGAACAATAAATGGCACCATTTATCTGGTTGTCCCCTGCAGCTTAACAAGCCACCGGTCCATTCAAACGGAGCCGGTATCGACCAGTCGTACCTCCCGAGGATCCCCAGGAAGCCCTCCGACCTGACCTCGATGAGGCTGACTCTGAGGCAGTCCTGTCCTTACCTGGACCACAAGCGCAGAGGCAGTCTGTCTTCCGTGGGCTCCCAGAAAACCGGCAACTGGCAAAAGAAGCAGGTAATTAACGACAAATTGTGGTTCATGCATTCATGTGTGTGTATGTGTGTGTGTACCCATATTTACATGAATACACACAGGGGCGTAACCGGGAATATAAGGCCTCTTGAAAATATATATGGGCCCCCAGACATTGAGTTCACGGCCCATTTATTTGTGGCTACTGTTTATTGGCCCAACATTATTGACCAATTAAAATCCAGTATTCAGCCATGCTGTGGAGAAGCTTTTGGAGGACCTTGTCTTCTGTCTCCTCTTCTGATTGTAGAGCAACCTCAAGGCCCTGGCGGAGGCTAAGAAATCCAACGTGACGGTGACGATGACGTATCTGGGACTGTGCCGTGCACACTCCCGCTCAGGTTCCTTACAGGATGAGCTCCAGGTCCTCCAACAGGTGAACGGAGGGGAGAACATCTGTGTATTCAAAGGCATGGTGACACCAGGAGGTAAGACCATGAAATGTACTGGGAAATTCAACGTGCTGCCATTCAGCTGATGCTTTCATGCACAACACATTTAATTACTTGGAGCGCAGTCATTTTTGTAAATGGGTCCTTTTTTTTTGGCAGTGTTAGCGCCACGAATGGATTGTCAACATTACGTGCCCTTCTGGATTCCGTTCGCCTGATTTGATGTTCTCAACCTGAAGGGGTTTGTTGTTGTTTTGGATGTTGGGTTCTCATCCCGTAGAGCAGTTCCAGTTCCTTTCCCAGAGACACAGGGGCTACCCGTTCAGCGCCACCCTGTACGTGAACGGCCTGATGGCCGCCCGGATCAGCTCCTGCTGCGAGTACCGCCACTCCCCTGGCTTCCAGCAGGGCCGCAGGAGCTGCTTCAGACTAGTCTGGCTCTCTGGAGGACTGCCCTGCCACAGGTGTCTGCCGCCAACTTACCTTTCATGTGCATATGAGTTAAGGTTTGCACGCTGCACTAAGACACACCAACAGACCCGGTGAAGTGGGGGCGGGGGTGAGGGTGGAGTTAGTTAGTTCTTATGGGGGTGGGACTAGAAAACCAGCCTCAGGACCTGGGTGGGTCTTGGTCTGGATGCCCCTGAAGTGTTTGGCAGACACTGTTCACACAGGGTGAACAGTGTGCGGCAGGAGGGGTTGACTCTCCATCACCACCGATATATAAAACCATGATATTGGAGATCAATATTCCCTATCTGCAATAATGTGAACTCAACCGTTGAGTCTGTGTGGTTGTTTATTGTTTTTTACGATCTACTGTTATTATCTGCTGTTTGACAGTATATTCTGCTCTTATAGCAATGCTTTGTGCTTTAGCACTGTCCCGCTTCCGCTGGGGGAAAAATAAAGAATGCTACAAAACAGAACAGAAAGTACAGTAATACACCTTCCCAACACGTTTAGTCGCTCCACGAAGTGCAAAATGCACGATTTTTCTCGGAAAGATGCATTGGAGGCATCGCGTATGTGTGAGGTAATATACTGTAAGAAGCCCGATCAGTTCACTGCGCCCTGGCTGCGGAGTCATGTTGTGAGAAGTCAAAATACGAGCAGACCTACTGTCATCTCTTTCAGATGTACAAGCCTTCGAAACAAATACGGCTCCTGCCAGCAGCTGAACAATGGCACAAGAGAGGATTTAATTCCCCCACTAGACCGGAACGCTGGCAAAGGTATAAAGGCTACAAATGAGTGTCTCAATTTTCCGTGACTTCCTCTGCTTATTCATCAAAACATTTCTTGAGCGCAGGCCCAACTCTTTGTTTCCAACCGACTTGTTTCCACCACAGAGCGCCGCAGAGCCCTCGTCTTAAACTCCGATTTAGACTCCGGCCAGCAGAGTCCGGCGCCCCTGCGGCTGCTCCCCGAAAAACCAGAGAAGAAGAAGAAGAAGAAGAAGACGCTGAGGCGGAGGACAGGCGAACACAGCAGGGAGGTCAGCTGCCTGTCCACAGACAGCGAGGAGGACCGCGTGCCGCCCGCCCCCAAACACTCCTCCAAGCCCAAGAGACGCAAGGGCCGCCCCGGTCCCCGGGAGGACAGGGGCCAGACGGGGGGCCCCGCCAGAGAGGGGGGGAGGCAGGGCGGTCAGGGGGACCCCGGCGAGCCTCGGGCGCCGAGGGGCCGTGACGGCGGGGGCACCGCCACGCACAAACAGGTCCCAACCGACCGGGACTCGCCGGGCCGGGTCAGGAGCCCGCGAGCAGGGAGGGGGGCCGTGGACTCCGGTGAGTGTTGTTCATCTGTCTTCGAGTGTCTCTGCCTCCCGCTCCATTGTAGTCACCGGCTTGGGACTGCAACAGAGCAGGGGGGGGGGGGCAGAGGACCTGACCACAGGCGGAGGAGCCGGAGCTGTTTTCTCTTAGGTTAGTTCTAATGACAGAGGTCCTTTTTCTTCTCTCTCCAAGCTTCTCCGCAGGACGAGGAAGCCCTGACTAAGCACAAGGTAGAAGGAAAGACGGAGCCCGAAACAAATGAGAGAAGCAGAGCTGGGGATGGAACCAGGGACCACTATGAACAGTGTTTGGACCTGAGTGCTGCGCTGGAGCGGAGCCCAAACCAACACAACTGCTTCAAGGCAAACAGTACGTATAATGTGTCTGTGGACGAACTCAGTGACTGGACTGTTCAGGTCTTACATAATACACTCTTTATGGTGAACTATGGAAGATGCAGTATATACAACAACTGGCTTTATTCAGCATAAATTGCATCCTGTTGGGCATTTAACACACACACACACACACACACAGGAGGATGTGGATACACACAAACACCACATCCTTATTATGATTGTATCCTGATGGACAGAAATTATATATTTAACACACACACACACACACACACACACACACACACACACACACACACACACACACACACACACACACACACACACACACACTCACACACACTCACACACTTAAAACCATTTAAACACAGAAAGGAAAAAAGGTTAAAATGATTTTTTTTTTTAAGTAAATGGGTGCACATATTGCACCCATATATTACTAATATTTTCACATGAACAGTACCATGATCTACACCACGATTGACACTATGATCTACACCATGATCTCCACCATGAGCTCCACCTGAACACCATGTGTGCCTCTGCCATGAGTAAACCCACAGTAACACATTAACCGCCCGACCCTCTGCATGATGAGTCCTGGAACGTTGGCGCCTCAAGAAGCGGCTGGCGGGCCTGCCGAGGCCCAGCTCCGACCTGGAGCCCAGCGAGGAGAGTGAGGATGTGGTTCCCCCTGGAGAACCCCCAGCAGAACCAGAGGGGGACGGACCCCCAGTGGAACCAGAGGGGGACGGCCCCCCAGCAGAACCAGAGGGGGACGGCCCCCCAGCGGAACCAGAGGGGGACGGCCCCCCAGCAGAACCAGAGGGGGACGGCCTGCCTGTAGAACCAGAGGGGGATGCACCCCCAGTGGAACCAGAGGGGGAGAACCTTGGAGAACAAGATCTGCAGACACAGGCAGGATAAAAACAACCAAACATAAAAGTGAACGGCATAAAAAAGAAATCATTCATTTTGACACAAATGCAAAATAAAGTGTACATGCAAATGTTGAACAAAAATGATCACTAAAGTAAAGAAAGTGCATATTGAAGGGACTGGCAATGCTAATTTTGGAAGGTCTTATACTGTAAGGCATATATATAATGTATATACTGTATAAACTGTACGTACACACACACACACACATATATGTAGATATACAACCAACTGTGTTGATGTTCCACTTGAAGCTGGACGCCATGATGATGGTTCTGAACGCCTCTGACGAGGTGGACCAGCTGGTGCTGAGGAACACGGACCTGACGGACGACCTGCTGTGGACCTTGGTGGGGGTGCTGAAGAGGAGCCCCTCCGAGGTCACTCTGCTCAACCTGAACCTGAACCGGATCGGCCCGTATGGAGCGCACGTCCTGCTGGACCTGCTCCGGGCCAAGCCTCAGGTGACAGGCGTACAGTAAGTTCTGGGCGGGACCTGGGTTAAGAGTCCATCCATAGGGATGTGTTTGTCGAGGACCACTCTTCACGCCATACACACACATATGTATGTAAATGTACACACATACACAAACTCATGTATGCACACATAACACACACACACACAAACACTTAATGTAAGTAACAAATATGGCATTTGGCTTTGACTGATGCTCAACCAGGTCAAATATGCATCTTATTATTTTTCTTAAAATGATCAATTTTGTTGTTTGTCTGTTGCTTGACCTTGGGGACAGTTTGAATGTGTTTGGTAGTTATAGAAGAAAGCCCCGTGACGCAAATCAAACAGCCATGGTTTGCACTCGCAGCACTACGCTCCTTCTGTCCCCAGCTTGTTTGGAAACAAACTGCGTGACCACGGCGTCCAGATCCTCGTGAACGGACTAGCCGAGCTCCAGGAGCAGACGGCCAGAGATGCAGCCATGCAACACCTCCTTCAGTCAGAGCAGCAGTGTCTGGACCCGGGGCCCCCCCTCAGCCCGCGCGCCACCCTGGGCTCTCTGGGGATCTTCATGCTGCTGGAGCTCGACATCGGGGGGAACGGTCTCGCCGGCGATGGGCTGAAGCTGCTGGCGGCGTTCATGAGACACTGCTCGTTTCTGCGGTACCTGGGCCTGGCGCAGACCGGCGGAGCCGACCTCCCTGCCTGGAGGGAGCTGTTTGACAGCCTCAAGGACAACTACTCCCTCACTCAGATCATCCTGGACCAGAGTAACCTGGGGGACCCTGGAGCGCGGATGCTGGCTGACGCGTTGAAGGTCAACGTCAGCCTCCGACAGGTGGACCTGGACAGGAATGACATCAGCGACGTTGGAGGAAATGACCTCATGGGGGCGTTGCTGTGTAGGACACAGTTTCCTCTGAGACACCTGAGCCTTCAAGAAAATGACATCAGCCCAGGACTCATGAAACGAATACAGGAGGAGGTGAAGAATACCTGAAACCAACATCAAAGTGACGACGAGAGTTAAATATGGTTCAAGGTGCTGTAAATGTAAAGTTGAGTGAGTTTTATTTCCCTCCCTCTCTGCTCGAACCCCCCGCCCCCCCTTTTAATTGGGAAGTGATGCGTTCAGGCCCCTTTGATTAACAGGCAAATGTCTTCCCTGAACCAATCAAGGAAGAGATGTACTGAGCGGGGAGCGGTCTAAAGGCTGTTTCCTACAGAGGCAGCCAACCAGAACCGATATTTCACAGTGCATTTCACCATTAGCTGATAAATGGCTATGGCATTTCTGGCAAATTACACCCAAATGATAGCTCTTAAATGTTGTCTGCAGTACCCTAAAATATAAACGAATATACTGCAATGTAAATCTATAAAGAGTAGTCATATGTTATAAGTAATCGAATATGCTGCAGTGATCCAACATAAAAAAACCCTGAATATCCTGCTTCTAAGCCACGGGTTCTCATGGTGCCACCAAAGCCCAGATACTAATCCCAGATAAGCCCCTTGTCCCAAAGAAACCCAGACCTTTCATCAAGTATGACAGGATGTCTGAGGGGACCTGTCTCACAACCTATACCCAGGTTCTTGGTTCACTGTTGGCAAGGCCATGAACTGACAGTTTAAGATGATGGAGTCTGGACATCACAGAGAATGTTTTTTTTCACCAATTACCACATCTCTGATGGGAGAAACATTAGTTAGATTTGTTGTTCAGAATCTGCCAAGGAGTTTTGTTGGGGTTGGAATTGGTCCTCCTTGACTAAAATGCTGCCAGTTACAACCCACTGCTGTGTTCTGAGGCTTTCAGCATCGGATCAAATGGTGCACACAGGAAAATACAGGCTCTGGCTCCTTCCTCTATTCCTCTGCTGGATGTCTGAATCCTAGCAATGGTCAGGGATTTATTCTTTTATTAACAAGCACCACTTTGAGTGATCTGTAGTCAACAGACAGAGCAGCAGTCCGGTGATCTGTGGTCAAGTCAGTCTGGGGAGAAGATAAAGTACGGCTTCATCCACGCGATGGATTGTTGTTCTTTCAACAACAACACTTTGAGAATAGCTTGCCGTGTGATCAGAGCTCATTGGGGCAGTAACTAGCCCACCACAGCTCAGTATGGTGCCAATAGGCATCTCTTCTGAAACCAAGCCGTCTCCAGTCTCATGGAGCCACCCTGCCTGTGATAACTGTCCTCTGGAACTGCTACGCCGCTGATGACAGACTACAACAGACTACAGATTACAAAGCACAAAGTCGCAGCTTTAGCAGTTAAAAGCATAGACCTCATTCATTTATAAGCTGCATAACTAGTATAGTTGTAATTAGGTGTCATGGTTTCCCCAAAGATTCTAGGTTTCCCCACCCAACTAACCAGTATGGCCACTAGGTGCTAAAGGGCCATTTCATACCAGTACACGCATACAGGTGAAACCATGGGTGAAGTACATTTTTAGAATTGCAGCTATGGTCATGCAGGTTAGTCTGGCCCAATTATGCTAAATACATTCAATAATATGAAGATGAGAGTCCACCATTTACAGTTAGACATGGTGTGTATCGCCTGCAGTATTTCACTGCCTCCTGGCTCCTCATGCGTCTCTGTTACTGAAGCACTCTCAGATCAGTACGTCCTTTGTCTCCAGGAAAACGTGACCTTAAACTACCCTGAAATGAATACTGCCCCAAACAAACCCCTGACCAATGTCACAATGTCATGTGTTCCTTTTTTCTTTCTGAATAAAAACGGACAAAAGTTGAAGTGATTGTTGTTTTTTATTTACTCTTCATCTGTTATCTGGATGAATCTGAATGAAATGTGAAACATGTCTATTATAAAATAATAAATCTAGCCTTAAAGTGGTACGCCCAAAGATTTCCAACTTGTTCTCTTTGGCGACACCTTTGGCGATACGGGGTATTAACCGTGTCACCCAATCGGTTGAATTCATAATACTGCAAATGCAAGGGCTTCCAGCAGTGAGCCACAGGCTCAATCCCCTTTGTGTTACCTCATTTATTTACATGAAAATGTTCAAGATTACAATTTGAATCATTGTCAGAAACCAGAAAGTGAAAGTTCAGCTTGTTTCCTGTTGAGTTGCTGAAGCAGGGGATAATACACTAATCACTTCATTGGCCAGTCTACACAGTGTTGATTTGAACCCTTTACAGAGCCAGTTTGGTTGATGCAAAAATGAAGCGAAAGACAATGAAAAGCCCTGTTGATTTGTGCTTGTCTGCCATCAGACTAGAGATTAATATCTAAAGTCTAGTCAGATAGAGGCGACTGTACCATTTTAATCACCATCAAGATGAACAGAAATACTCTGGGAAAGAGACAACTGAACACTGCCTGAACAATCCTACTCAGTGTCCCACAGAAAAAGGTTGGAAGTGTACAGTAAGCCTGGTCTCCCTCCACATTTTAAAGCTGGAGAAGTGGAAGCCAGAGGGCGGTGAACCAGTGTGGATAGCAGAGCCTCCTTTTGGCATTCTCTGGCTCTGCTCTGACCCTGCAGGTGCACTCGTCTTCGCCCGTTCCTGATCAGATGCTCCAGGAACATCTTTATCAGGAAGATGTTTTCAGTCAAAACAAAAACATTGGTTGTTTATCAATTTTGTCTATGTTCACCTCTAGAGGCCATTTCAGATTTATTTTTTGATGGAAAAGAAAGCAGGTTGGACAAAGCCCTTTCTTGGCCTGTCCACAAATGATGCTAAAACTTAAACAAACAACACCATACAATGTAACTTTCCCCATTCAGCCCCTCTTCATCTCCACATGGATGGAGGAAGAGCAGAGAATACTTTTGGCTGCAGATGAGAAGCCTCTCTGAGCTGTAGCACTCCTGTGAGATCTCTTTGCGCTCCCATCAAGAAGAGAAGAAAGAGATTTATACCTCATATAGCAGCCACTGGTCAGCGACGCCTGCCGTCTGCACAGCGAAGCCAAACATTAGTAGGAGGACGTGAGACTTTGGCACGCAAAACGCAGCCCAGGCTGTAAATTCTTTGACCTAAAGATAAGTGAGGTCCGTCGCACGTGAGACGTCGGCGTCTCTTAAAGCTTCACACGAGGGGGCTCTTCTCACGCGCCTTCCATGCTTAAGTCTGAACTGAAAAGACAATATGCAAGTGTTCTCCTCGGCCTTGGCTCCTAATACATTGCAGCACAGTTTCATGATGGTGATGCATGGAAAAGTAAGTCTCTGGACTTCGGAACAATGACTCAATCTGCCGTTTGACATTTGGGAGATAGAGGACCGTTTCAGCATGGAGTGCGCATCATGCGGCCTTCTGAAACTGAAATGTCCCCACAACAGAATTAGATGCAGGACGCATAGAGACGGGAATTTCTGCAGCATCGAATGGCAATTAATTGCCAAGCATGATGTGATGTTCAATAAATGCAGCATTTAATTAGCAACTGTATCTTTTTCTCCGTGTGTGTGTCTCTCTCTCTATCGATCCATCGCTCCATTCAACCATAGAATTATTATGGGGGAATAACTGAAAACTTTCCTCAAATCAAAATGAAGCTGCCTCACTTGAATGAATGGATCTTTGCTCCTCACATCCTGTCTTAATGTATGGACAGCATTGACAGAACAGTGGGACAGGTTGCGTTATTGGGTCCAGCTGTGCTCAGGGAGAGGCTCATCTGGCCTCGATTCAACAGAGACAGGGGAGTAAAACAGAGCCCTCAGTGTTTATCATACCAGCGTTTCCATCAGCAGAGCAGACCGGCTGCCTTGGCCCCGTCGTCCTGAAGGAGAGAGATCACTGAGGCTCACATGTCTTTTACAACGCTGGAAAACGTAGCTTTTCCGATATAAACATAGCTTTTGTGTTTTGTTGTTGTTTGTCTTGAAGGACTTCTCAGTGACATCTTCAATTCATCATTCCATGGTGAGTGCCGCTCATGAAGTCTGTGACTGGTATCTCTGCTGTGCATCGTGGAGATGCTACAGAATGGCTCCTGGCTACGCTGCCATCGTGTCTGCAGGAAAATCCTCCAATTTCCTTTAGACAATGAAGTTCTAATATCCACTGTAATGTCACCGTATGGAGGCCAGCTGCGGCGATTACGCATCCATCAATCTGGAATAGAAACAGTTGCAAGGTTGCAGTATCCACACCTGTCAATAGTTACAGATGAAGAATGAGCAAAATAATACATTATCTGGCCACCAGATATTTGTCCTCATCCTAATGAGTTAATCTCAGTGGACAATTTGTTAGAGTTTTCCACTGCTGTTGCCTCCCATCTACAGGAGTGATTAGAACACAAACCAGCTCCACTCTACAGCTGGACATTAGCACGTTAGCAGTGTTGGCTTAGTAGTTAAAGTTTAACATGTTAGTGTTAGCATGATAGTGTTAGTTTATCAGCTAAAGTTGAGCTGGAAGTGATACTTAGTGTTAGTTTAGCAGCTAAAGTTGAGCTGGAAGTGATAGTTAGTGTTAGCGTAGCAGCTAAAGTTTAGCTGGAAAGGATTAGTGTTAGTTTAGCTGCTAAAGTTGAGCTGGAAGTGATAGTTAGTGTTAGCTTAGCAGATAAAATTGAGCTGGAAGGGCTTCTGCTCAGGAATGTTACAGAGTTGCACTACTTCTCACTTCTGGCACAGAATCCTGTCTGCAAATGGGAATAATCATCAGGGCCCAAACATCATGTTGCATACGGTGCTGATACAGACTCTCAGCACTCAGGCCTGCACCGCGGATCATGTGCACACTTCCTGGGCCTGTGCACACATTGCCTCCCTTGTGTGGAGGAAGAACGCTCGGTAACAAAAGCTAACATCCGACATAGCTCAGACAGGTACATGGGAAGAGCTCTTTCAGGCACTGCGGACGGGGGGGGGGGGGGGGGGGGGGGGAACTGTGAGGCTCTCTGTGTGAGGAGGAGGGATCCTGTTGCAGGACCTGAATCGGGGCTCTGTTGGGTCTCCCCTGGACACTGTCGTAGCGTGTTTGCTGAAGGCGGGCCAATGAAGACTTTCTTTGACGGAGGAATTTCACAGCACACGACAGTGTGCACAGTAACACCATGCAGCTCTCCAAGCCCACTCCACGTTAGTGAGCGGAAGTGCATAGTCCTGAAATAGACCTAAGCTTCCTAGACCTAGTCTTCATAGAGCTAGTCTTTCTAGACCTACACTTCCTAGAACTAATCTTCCAACACCTTGTCCTCCTAGAGCTATTCTTCCCAGACCTAGTCTTTATCGACCTAGACTCCCTAGACCTATTCTTCCTAGAGCTAGTCTTCATAGGCCTAGGCTTCCCAGACCTAGTTCTCCTAGACCTAGTCTTCCTAGATCTAGTCCTCCTCGGCCACAGTATGACTCAGGGTAATTCACAACCAAACTGTAGTAAAGCATGATTCAGATGATTTATATATAAACCACTTCAACTGAGCAAACTTTCCATCCAAGTGAAGGAACCTAATTTGTAATTCTCAGCATGTGCGTGGGAAAAGATAATCCCCCCAATCCAAGTAGTTCTCAACGCCTTGTGTCTGTCGTGCGTCAGAAGGCCACAGCAGAAACAGTTTGTATGAAGCCCCCCGTCAGGGTCTGTACTCCTCGATGTCAGCGGAGGGCGACAGAGGGAGGTGTTCCCCCTCACAGTCTCTTCCCTCTCTCTCCAATAACTTTCATTTTCAGAAGTCCGCTGCTCGGCGGTGGTCTCCGGTCCAGTGAAGACGAGTGGACCGCTCCTCCGGACCAGCGAGTAACCAAACAAGTTGCGTGGTGGGAGTTCTCCAGGGTTATCATGTCACTGATGGACAGCTGACAGGAGAACAAGGAGAGAAGCGATGCGTTAGGAGGACTTATGGAATGTCATATGACTTATGTCATCTCAAACTTATTGCGGTATCCAGAGGAACTCTTGGGATGGAAAAGAATTGCGCCTATCTGCCACGTCTGGACTATCGTACAAACTCCGAGGAAGAATGAAGTAAGCGCGATGGAGACGCGCAATGCCCCGTCCTGCAGACCCACAACAGCTGGACTGGGGGGGTGAGTTTCAGGCTTTGTTTTAACAAAAAAGATTTGCACTTTGGTATTCCCGTGAGTTGTTGACATGACTTTCAGCCACTTATGATCCATTATTCAGTAGGACGACTTGTGTTCCCACTGCGCTGCAACATGCTGTAGACGGGTTGCACACGTACAGCATGTAGCTCAATGAAGAGGCTTTCATTCCCTATCATTGTCCATTTCAGTATCAATATTTTCCATTTACGCGGGACATACAAGTATATAATAAAGGTCAACTATATCATTTTGACACATATTCTTCCATAGTGTTTAATGTCACAGGCCACTTAAACTTGTGTGCGGGACAATATTCCACCAGTCAAAGTGTGCTGCATGGTCTCTCTGCTGGTCTCCAAGGAGCCTCCAGATCTGTTAGCAATCTGGTGACGTAGCGAGGGGAGGAGAAACCGTCCCGACCATCCCTCCCCTCTGCTCTCTTGACGCCTACTGTGCGTACTACTACACACAGGCACTCAGCCGGTCCACACGATTGGGGGGGGGGGGGGGGGGGGGTGGCGAACCGCAAGTCACAATGTTGCATCATAAATGAGACATGTGGTCACTTGGAGGCACGCCCCCTCCTCCCTCCTCTGTCCCTCTCAATGTGAGTGGAGGGGATGGGGGGGAGGGGGGGGGGGTAGCAGCAGAGCGACAGGCCAGCTCAGCACACACAGCTTGAGCGAATGCCACGGCGCCTGGTGGGGACAATGAGTCCCAGTGGCCGGCTGGTATTTCTGGGTGCCGGGGAATCCATCTAAATGCTGCCGCAAACCCTGGCACGGCGGCCGGGGTCACCGGGGGGGCCACGCTGGGAAACGGAAACCACAGGAAGTGAATGGTTTCCTCCCGGCGGCCGGCTCAGCCCCCACGGTGCTCTGTGAAGCACGCTGTTCACTGGAACGGCGAGGACACGCCGTGCGGTCGGGTGTCAGTGGAGCTTGTTTTGGTGACCAGGCCGGTCCTGACTGGACTTCACACACGTGTTCATGAGTAGGGATTCATATACAGGGGGGAGGGGGCTACACATTAATGTGTGACCATTCAGTCAACCTTTTTAGAAGACCGGTCCAGTCGATACTAAACTTCTAAAGTAGCATCTAAAGTAAAGTCAGTCGAGGCTGTAGAGGCTCTTCTCACAGTGATGGGACCATCATGCAGTAGTGTGTGTGTGCACTCAGAAGGTTTATTCAAGTTTGTATCATCTAATATATACAGTGTATATACTATATATATATACACATATTATACATACATATCATGGGTGTAGCAGGGGTGGTGTCGCTAAAGTGCATGGCATGTTGTATGTGACAGTTCCCTCTCTCTCTCTCTCTCTAAACCGTCTCCCCAACAGGAGAGTGCTGATTCTCTGGACCATCCTGTGTTTCAGCTGGTCAGCGCAGGCTCAAGGTGAGTTCCTGAGTCTGTGTGGCATGGCGTGGAAGTGTGTTCACCGGAACGCCCTGTGGCTGTGGTGGCAGTTGAGACGGCTAAGTAGCTCAGCAGGCCGCCTGCTTAAACACGGGCCCCTCTGTTGCACATGCACATATTTGTGGAAGTGGTGCGGGGATTACCCCTGACCTGAGTGGTCTTCTCCTCCTGCCCGCCCCCCCCAGTGTTTTTCCTCTAAGGTTTGCGGTCAGAGCCGGACACTGTCTAAAGAACGATAGCTCGTCTCCTCCGCGGTCTGACCTGGGGCCTGCTGGGGGTCAGATCAGTGGCGGCCCGGACGACCCGCTAGCCAGCGTGGTTGGTTCTGGTGTCGTCGTGTTCATGGTTTGTGCCGCCTTGCTGCTCTCACAAGACTCCTCCCCCAAAGAGACAAGAGGTTGCGTTTCCTTTTTTCACTGTGATGGACTCCTCCTGCTCTGTGTCAGGTCTCCGCTGTGTGGACCAGTCGTTCTGGAAGGCGCTATGAGGGCACTGCCCCAGCGGTCAGAAACAACACAGCAAAACATTGATGGCCGGTTGTTAGCGAGTTGTTTGTCTTCCCCATTACTTCACTGGTTAAAAAGCTCCTTTGTAACATCGCTGATGTCTCCTAGTATCGTGGAAACATTTACAGTACGCTCTTCTCTCGGAAACCTAAACCACATTGAACTTCTTAGGCAATGCTTCATGTAGTGTTTATGCAGCTGACGTGACAGATTACGCTTTACATGGAGTTGAATGCTGGCCCCTCGGAGATTGTTCATTGGATGACCCAGTTTAAGACTTCAACGTGGTCAAGCTCAAGTTGTACTTTATAGTATACACTGATTTCCTGCCTAGCTACAGATATTCTGCAGATGACCTGCTGGTAGTGGTGGTGGTGTGTGTGTGTGTGTGTGTGTAAGTTTGATATTGATATCAACATCAATTATGGCTCTCTGGTCCAAACAGTGATAGACAAAAAAAGTGTATAATATTATTGTGTCATTATGTGCTGTAAGCCAAGCTTTCGGTTTTAGTGGTCATCCATCATTGACAGACACACCATTTACATACAAAGGGAGATTGTTTGTTTGAGTCGATTCTATAAATATACATCTTTCAAATATTGCTAGCAGTGTTCCCCAGGGATTCCTTCTGTGAGGATGAGATGATGAGAACACTCTTATAGACTCTGTTCTCACTGGAGGGCCACACTGGACCTTCCCCCCTCCCTCCTCTCTCTCTCTTCATATCCAGTCTGTGACATGGTGTCCATTAGACTGGATGTTACAACTGACATACGTATCCTCCTTTGGAGTAAACATCTCATCTGTTCCATCTAAAGTAAATGTTGGCTTCTGTTTTTTTCTGAGATGGAGGCGGTTTAGTGGACCAGCGAGCCAGGGAAACATTGTTAATGAAACACACACAGTGTGTCACAGTGTGAAAGCGCACAGGTACTGCACACAGCTTGAGTAGTTCACACACTTCAAGTCCCAGAATAGTACAGACTAAGTACTGCCAAATCAGACGAAACGAAGTGATTTACAATCCCAAGTCCATGCAAGTGTCATAATCTATTGTCATCCTATTGTCATCCATTACCAGTTCCTCAATGTTTCCTAACCAGAAACAAATCGTAATCCACTTCCATGACTACTTTCAAGCTGTGCCATCTAACACTGGCTTCTCCCCAGTGAGCATTGTCAAGATGAAAGAGTTCATATGGTCTCTTCTTGTGACGTGTAGACTACGGTGGCTCATCGGTGTTTCCTACCTCATACTTCATGTGTGCCCCTGTCTCATGCATGCCCCTGTCTCATGTGTGCCCCTGTCTCATGTTTGTCCCTGTCTCATGTGTGCTCCTGTCTCATGTGTGCTCCTGTCTCATGCATGTCCCTGTCTCATGTGTGCTCCTGTCTCATGCGTGCCCCTGTCTCATGTGTGCCCCTGTCTCATGCGTGCCCCTGTCTCATGTGTGCCCCTGTCTCATGCGTGCCCCTGTCTCATGTGTGCCCCTGTCTCATGCATGCCCCTGTCTCATGTGTGCCCCTGTCTCATGCATGCCCCTGTCTCATGCGTGCCCCTGTCTCATGTTTGTCCCTGTCTCATGTGTGCTCCCGTCTCATGTGTGCCCCTGTCTCATGTGTGCTCCTGTCTCATGCATGCCCCTGTCTCATGTGTGCTCCTGCTCACGTCTCTCCAGATGTGGACGTGCTCCAGCGGCTGGGGCTGTCCGGTCGGCGGGGGGCGGGCGGCTCGCGGCTCTCCGTCCCGCACGGCGTCATCGTGGTCAAGTCAGGAGCCATCCTGACGCCGCGGGCGCGGGTCCAAGTGCCTCTGCACGCCATCCTGCCCGCCTCCTTCACCTCCACCAACCTGTCCATGGTGCTCAGCCTCTCCGCCCATCGCGTCAACAGCGCCTTCGTCTTCAGCGTCCTGTCGAGGAAGAAGAGGCTGCAGCTGGGGGTTCAGCTGGCCCCGGGGAAGGTGGTGGTGCACGTCGGCCCGAAGAACTCTGTGAGTCTCGACTACGACGTCCACGATGGACGCTGGCACAGCCTGGCGCTGGACATCCAGGGACAGCGGGTGTTTCTGTACACTTCTTGTGGAAACCACACTGCCCATGCAGATCTTCATTTAAGGAAGGAGGAGACCCTGGATCCAGAGGGTTCTTTTGTTTTGGGCAAAATGAACCACAACTCGGTGCCGTTTGAAGGCGCCGTCTGTCAGTTTGACATTTACCCGTCGGCCCAGGCAGCTCATAACTATTGTGATTACATTAAGAAACAATGCAGGGAGGCAGACTCCTATCGGCCTGTCCTCCCTCCCCTACTGCCTCTTCTGCCCAGGGAGCAAAATGTCACCCAGACAACCGAGCGTAGCTCTCTGGGCCGGCTGGAGGAAGACAGGAGACCGGAGTCTATCCAGCTGACTCAGCGCCCGACCGTGTTTCATGAAGCAGTGGGTCCAACTCACGCCTCTCTGGCGTTCAGGACGTCTGTTTCACCTCCGGTGCACCGAGGACCAGACCGCCTGCTTCAGTCCAGTACTCCAGCGGTCACCGCGTCTCTGCCGACTGGTACCAGCCCAGCGATGCCCCAGTCAACACCTCATGGCGGGCCAGCCACAAAGCTGACAGAAGGAGATATTAAAATACCTAAAGCCTCTGTCAGCAGCACGCCGTTGGCTGCCTTCACCAAGCCTCCCCAGATAACATCAGTTCCACAGACCACTGCTGCGGCCAAACTGGGATCCTCTTCAAACACCTACCTTCTCTACCAGAGGCAGCTGATTACAATGGCCCCAAAGAAACCTCGGCCAAGAGTGACCAAGACGCCGGATGTTAAACCTACTGTTATCCCGGTCCCCCCAGCTGCAACAGATGGCTTCCAAATATTTGACTTGGACCCGACCCAATTCACTCTGCTGGCTGGACCACCTGGACTAAAGGGAGAACCAGGACCAGTGGTGAGTTCTCTGTCAAAACCTAAACAATGCAAAAAAACTCCTAAATGTCTATACATTATAATTGAAGACATGTTGTGAACAATTGCTGCGGTGATTATTGTGCTATCATTTGCCTCATTCACCCATATGGCCATGGCAGCAGGTTTGAAGATAATCATGTATTTTGCTCCTTCCCTTATTCATGATGTTCTTCCAGTATATCAGCTTGTTGTTCCTTTCCAGACTTGAGCCACACTTTGAGACTCAGGCCACAAAGCCCCTCAATAGAGTGCTGACATCATCTGCTTCTTTGACACCCCGCTGCGTGGTCTTGTGAAGTTGGGACACCAATCAAACCCTCAAATGTTTGACTTTATAGACTCAACAGATTGTTTGCGCTAGGTGGACTGTGGTCTAGTGAGGAAAGGCCTGCAGACCTTTTGAAAGGTGCTACCATTTGGTGCTCGTGGTCAGATGGTCCGAGCCACAGAGGTTCACGTCCTGGCAGTAGTGTGGGAGAGACCTGCATGTAGATGTTCAAAATCACCCCTGAGTAATCACAGGTTTTTTCCGACTAAAACAAGGACCCATCCACAGTGCATTGTCAGCAGAATATTCACATATTGAGCACAGCATGAGTTAGAAATAACAATGGTAAAACCACAGGTGGCAATGCTTGAACAAAATGTAGGACTCTGTCTGTCTCATAAATGTCTCATTTGGATAACTAAATGATTACTACATTAAGTACATAGGTCAATGCAATGTTTAACAGCTTTGAAACGACCAGTTAGATTGTCTAATAGAGTGGACATGTGTTTGAATAACTTTTAAATGCTTTGCCAGTCTGGTATAAACAAACTAGACATAACTTTATTACACAAGTCCATGCCCAGATTTTACGTTTCAACATACCCACTGTTAGAAAAATGCCTATAAGTAATTACATATTCAATGAAATATTCATCCAACTGTTTATGTTTATTTTGTCTATTTATATCAAGCAACGGCCCGTAGACCTCTGTAGTTCTTAATGTTCCCAGTGTTCAGATAATAAACGTGGGTAATCTCATCCTTATTTTCCATTGGTAAAATGAACCATCCAAGACTTCTATTGGCTCATTAAATGAACAGTTTCAGCATGGCGTTCCGTTGCAGTACGACAATTCCCAGCGCTGTGTACGTGTGCCAGTTGGCCCAGCCGTTAACAAACGATGCAGATTATTGCATGTGTGTGTCATAAACTATGTCATTTATGGGTAGTATTTAAGTATTTCAGACAATATTGGGTTATGGTGACCTTAGTATAACCAGCCTGTATGCAGCTTAACAAGCAACAAAGTTTTGACAAGGGATAAATCCATGATGATTCTCACAGTCTCTTGTTAGAGAATGAATGCTGATCTGATCCATAGCTGTTCCTGTATAAGCAACAGAGTGCAGTTTTTATATTGGTTGACTACTAATCCTTATGTTCATCAGAGACATCTGTTGTCTGCTAAACAAAAGGTTTTTCTTTCAAATTGTGCCAGGTTACACCCACATTTGCCCATCTTTGATGAATTTCTAGGGTTGGAAAATGCACATGTAATGTACGTAGTCACAACAAATATGTGTACCACCATCTCAACATCTGGTCCATGTGCACCCTTCAGCTACTTCCCATGACGTTCTCCTTCATGCTACCTCACTATCTACCTCTTCCTCTCTCCCCCTAAAGACCAGACCCTTCTCCATTACATGGAACTGTGTCACCATTTACTCAATTCATGTCTGGATGTCTTTGATGGAAGGATTTCTAGCGGAGCTAATGATGTTATCTTAGACCCTTAGATCTCGATGCAACTAATGTGGCCTCTCTGGCTTTCGTACTTTACATATTTTCTTTGATTGGGTTCTTGGATTTATCATGATTAAAGAGATGATTCCTTCTGGAAGTGTTTCTTTAAGGAACCTTTTGGAAGTCACACACTATGACGCTATTCCCTACGTGGTCGCCTGCCTGGTTTGGTCACACTATGTACAGTAGCCTATTGAAATAGCAGTCTTAAAATAAGATCAGAACCAGCACTGAATCTCACACTTTCAGACTATATGCTAATTCATGTGATCTACTAATGCGTTCTCCAGACGAGCTGACGTAAATCATTCTAACTTCAGTCCATTCAGGCTTACTCCGCTAGTCTTACCTAGTCAATTAGCTGTTGAGGACAAAGATTGAGACGTGTTCTAGATAGACAGAGCTGAGCTGGATTCCGGAAGACATCCGAATGCCAGCAGCTGATGTTGATTTGAGTCTGATGCTTCATCATTACTGCTCAACACCACAGGGCAGAATACCTCTTTTAAATGTTCCGACTGGGCTGGAATAACAAGATCAATGGGTTTGTTTTCAGTTCTCTGAAAATGTCTGTTCTCCTATAGATCTTCATGAAAACCTCATAATCTTCTGTGCATCCCAGAGTAAAGTTGGCTCACCTTGAAGAGCACTGTTCACTAGTCATTTCTTCACTCTTTGTCTTGCAGGGACTACAGGGCCCTCCAGGGAGTCCGGGCCAGCCAGGGAAGAGGGGACCTCGGGTAATCTGTTCACCACCAACATGGTCTCACCCACGTGTCTGAGTTCAGATCCTCCATCCTCCGCCCGCGTTCCAACAACATGTAGAGGAACACGTAGCACACGTCATTCTCACCACCAACACCTAGTTCAGCAGAGTGAGAGAGTTTATATACCTCATCATCTACTGCCTACAATGGATCATGCCAAAATGGTATGTTATGTATTTTAAAGTCATTATAAGGACTCCAAAAACTTTACTGTACAGTTGCACAATAGTGCAAAAACAGTTAAAACAGTTAAAAACAGTTTAAAAAAAATAAATAAATAATAATATATATATATATATATATATATATATATAATAGGGAACATACACACTTCACCCTATGCTACTGCTGGCTGTGTGTGTGGTTGATGACATTATATTATATGATGCTATATGTATATGTTACCGTGCGCTACAGCTTCATGCTGCTTCGTGCACTCGGCTCCATTCTTCCCATAATTATAATAATAAGAAGAAGAAGAACAAGAAACATTTATTGAATTGATATCAGTTTCCAAGGTACTTCAAGTGCTTTACATAGTAAGAACCTCACAACCACAACAGCTGCTATAGTAATAGGCTGCTCTGCTCACCATCGGACGACAGCCTAAGCCTGGTCTATGTATTGAGACCCCAGTGTATGATTTTTCAATGTGATTGTTTCTGGAGTGCTCACAAGCCCCACATCACTGGACTTCAACCATACATTATGAATGCACTGTTTCAACAGCAGACCCAACATATAAGCAATTAGGTTTTTCGCTTTGGAACATTTCATAACATTTCATGACATTTCAAGTGGTGGTAACGTTATGACAGCAGATTTGCGAATGCC